>JAVQJL010020432.1:10000-12984 GCA_036024295.1 Nannoperca obscura | reverse complement strand
TCACGCTGTGCCAGCTGTGTGTAATATTATGCATACTTTGGAGAGGTGTGAGAGTGTGTCTGTGATGCTGAGTTTGTCTGAGCAGGAAACACAAAGTGAAAATGAGCTTCTGCCTGTTTTTGATTGTTTATCTTTTCATTTTTAACATTTACTTAGTTCCTTGTTGTGCGCCACATTCTTTGCTTGTAATTGGAGCAGGTCACCTCGTGAGAAAAATGTTATTAACATTTTTTATTTTTCTCGTTGAGAATAAAAACTAGAGTGTGGCTGACGTCAAATATATATTTATATATATATATATATGCTTTTAACAGCAATGCCATGAGAACCCCCCCAATTGTCTTAGAGTATTTTGCACACTGTAAAAAAACGTTTAATTGCCACAGATGCAATGCAGTTGACGTCTCTAAGCTGGGACTCTTTTTGGAGCTCTTTTAGGTGAGCAAGTGTATTTTCATCTGCTTTCACATCCACCTAACTATCATCAATTTAAAAACTCAATAATGATATCACATGGTGAGTAGCTTGAGAGTTAGTTAGCCACCATCACTCAACTTTATGCTAAGCATGGAGCCTGTTAACAGTTACCATTGTATACTTTTAGCTTTGGTGCCAAAAGCCTAACAGAAACATGGATAACGTTGGTGTTTGTTCTTACGAATCATTAAATAGGCTATTCTATCATCCTACAAATGGTTCTTTAAATACATTCCTTTGAATTTAAAAGGGTGAATCATTCTGGACTGCAAAAAAAAAGCCTCTTGAAACCAGAAAGCTGAGTCATAGCAGAGCTGATGCAAGTCTGTTTTTATGGTAACGTCATTATGATGATGTGGTGTTGTTGAAATGTACGTAGGCCTTTTTATGAAGCAACAGCAAGAGCCGAGGGTGAGACACACAAGTGTGTGTGTGTGTGAGATCAATGGGCTTTAATGTGACCCTGGTGCAAGTGCTGGGGGGGGGGGACATTAAACCAAAGTACACCTCTCTCTTTTCACACACACACACACACACACACACACACACACACACACACACACACACACACAAATAGGCATATGCATTGTAGATCATTATCACCAATACCATCTGCTCCGAAGCGGTGCCACACTGGCGGGGCACCCCGATGGAGGAAACAAGCGCTCTCCCTTAACTCTGCACATAGAGCTGAATGATTAAGGATAAATTAAAAATGAAGGTCTCTCTTGGGAGGGAGAAGAGGCTGCAGAGGAAGGTGAACAACACTTGATGAGCTTGGATGTGGCAGGTACCAAGTGAACAAGTTTAACTGGCTGAAGCTCATTGGCTGGCACTTCACTTTGTTTTGAACGGTTGTAACATCACAATATAATATCATATTACACCACCCAGTTCTGTGTCTGGTTTGTTGATGCTGAGGTATTTTAGCAGAGAAGCAGGAGGATGGTTGGTCTTGTTGTCTTTCTTCAACAGATTCTTCATATTAGAAGAAAAGGGGTTCAAGAGACTCATTTTCTCTTTTTCTGGTAACAAAGCAGTGTCTTGGACATATTTCTTTGTCTGTGGTAAATTGCTGTCTTTGTTTTATCTTAGACATCAGAAACCAAGAGGGTTGCAGCTACAAGACTTAATGGTTTCTTTTAAATGAGCCTGTCAGTTCTCCTCAGAGTTAAAATGGATTAAAGAAAGAAAGGACTACTGTAAATGGCAGAACTCTTCACATCCGAGGCTTGTCTTTCATTTTCATCAACACATGAATATAATACATATAAAAGGTTCTGCAACAGAAATCTGAAACAGGCCACTATTATTTAAAATCTCATTTCGTCAGACAGAAATTGCAGTCTAAGGCTCGCCGATGAGTCTCAATAGAAGGTAAAATGCTCTTTAGATGCTTACAATGAAAAACCCATTTGGCTGTGACCCCAGAGATGTCTCTCCATGTCACGAGCTGAATTCCCCAACAGGCGGATAAAAAACGACACCACCAAACTGTGAGAGCAGGAAAAAGTAGACACATCTGGACCATTTACATCTTTGAGAAGCACTGCAACCATCCAGTGTTTGAGCCACCACCACCACCTCAGCGTGTGTGTGAGTGTGAGAGAGAGTGTATATAGTTAGTGATTCTAATTAGTTGATTTAAATCAGTTTAGGGACTCTTACCTAACTGCTGCTGGTCCCACCGACAGCATGGATGGGAACACACACTATTTCCAGTGTTGGGGCTGAGGGCCGCTCAACCACCCATGGAGATTTAGCTAATTATCTTTCTGCTATCTGTAGGCTATAGTGCGCTCTCTCTCGCTCTCTGTCTCTCTCTCTCTTCCACAAAGGCTCACTTTGAGCAGCTGGAATAACTGTCAAAACACTGAAGAAGCAGGAAACGCATCAACTTTTAAATACTTTCATGAATTACTGTCGTGTGACAGACGCACGCAGCAAACACTCACAGTCAGTCCTTGAATGTCTGTGGGAAGAAAGTCCATCAGCCCGTCACACAGAACAGTAGTAAATAAAAATAATCAATTTAAGTCATTAATTATACAAGGCAAAAGTTATTTTTATTGCTTTTACTATGGTAAGTTACATATCTCATCTCCTTGGACCAGGCTAAAAACATCTATTTGGAACAGAAACATAAAGGTGAAAAATGTATTTATGACCCAAACTCTCTGATGCAGATATCCATCACAGTTCATAAACCGACTCCCTGGTTCAACTTTGAGTATTGACATTTCAGTTGCACAGCCTTTGTAAACAGATATCTGCATATGCATGCAGATTCTGGGCCAAGATTTTGGTATCGGAAGCGTTCTGGTTTCCGTTTGTAGTCCGAGGAGTATTGACCAACAACGTTTGACTGGGCTTTGGTTGCATGCAGATAAACAGTCCATGTGGAGAGCAAAAGAGGAGGAACACGTTGGCCGAAATGCTCTGAAGCCAATGGCTATCGTCTCATGACACTTCAGCTAGAGATTAGCTTTTTGTCAGCTTTTTAAAAA
>JAVQJL010020432.1:0-7500 GCA_036024295.1 Nannoperca obscura | reverse complement strand
TACTGCTGTTGATGAAGGTACATTTCATTTAAAGGTGTGTGTGTGTGTGTGTGTGTGTGTGTTACTGTGTGTACAGATTTAAATCAGCACTGCAGTACCAACAAACATGTTTAGGTGGTTTGGAGCGAGATACGCAAAACGCATGCACTTCTGTACAACAGATCGATACAGGTTAAAGCCACCATGCTGAGAAGTGGAGAGGTCAAAGGTCGTGGCTGACATGTAAAATGAGCAGAAATGCTACACACAGAAAGAGACAGACTTTTTTATTTTCACAAGAAAGCAACTTGTCACATGAAGCAGCACCAACTCCCAACAGGAAGACACTCCATTCATCTTACAATTTGTGTTAGAGAATTCAAAATGACTTTTAGCAGGTTGGGGATCTGTTGTTACATCAGTCATCATGTCAATGTCAGCTTCAATGCCTGGTGCCTGGAGGTTTTTGTTTTCTTTGCACTGATGTGTTTTTGAAGCCACCGTGTGCTTTCCTGGGTTTTTATTGGATTTGGACAAAAATAATTTAAGACACACACATCCCTGTGGGTTGTGCGGCTTTTTGTGTGTTAGTCTCTTTTTTATCTTTTCCTTTTACCTTGTTTTGTTTGGCACAGTATCATGGTCATAGTCATCTTTATACCATCTTTATCAAGTGGAAAATATTGTCAACTCTTAATGTTAACAAAGTGGAAAAACTGACAAAAGAGAAAGTATGAGATGCTTCAGGAGGGTGAAGTCTGGTCCTCTTGGTTTCATTATATCATACTGCAGATGAGTCACACATCTCCAGAAGTGCTTACACAGGTACAAAAAGTGTTGTATGAAATATTCAGAGCAATGTTGTGTACAGACTGCACAATGAGGGGATACCATGTAAAAGTCGCTTCTTGAGTTTTGAACTGGAGGCTTTATTACTTGTTACATTACACCTCATGAAAACCTTATGAAAACCACAATATGAAACCACAAATGAATTAAATTAAAGGAACACAAACGCAAAAGTGATTTCTAAGACCTTAAAGAAAAAAGTATGACCTTATAATCCAGTTAGAGGTGTTTGAGGTGGAAATCACTGGTCAATCAGTGGTTTCATTGAGTTCACTTGAGAGATCCATAATCTCTGACTATCCATGCTGAAACCAAACATATCTGACACAAAACCCCAAATATGTTTAGACATAGTTACTAGGACACAGGGTCGAGAGCAATGTAACTCAAAGCAGCTCGTTTGTTTGACTTCTGTCTGAAACTAACAATTTGCTATTCTTTATTTCCAATAAAAAGCTCATACGTGTAGAGATGGATGAACAGATAATACAAAAATAAAAAAGGCACCATCTCTCTCATGATGTCAGAAGTTGTCTCAACTTTTAGGAATCCATGTGTCTGTGTTGTTGACTAGAAGTGGCAAGCTAATTCATGTTTGAATTATCTTCAAGAAGCACAGCAGAACCTGAGCAGAGGCGGCTGGAGCTCCAGGCGAGGTAAGCTGTCAAATATTTAAACTATGAAGTGTTCTGGTCTGCACCGAGTGGACGTGTGTGTATCTGCATACTTGTGCATGAGTGAATGTGTGAGTGTGTGTGTGTGTGTGTGTGTGTGTGTGGAGATAAAGTGTGCCTCTCCCTATATTTACTCTCTCACTGTGAATGTATTTGCGTATCAATATGTCTTGACAGGCAATATCTTACAGAAAATAATGTAATAAGGGGATTATATTTCTCATTACCATCATGCTACTTTGACCAAGAGTTGTCTTTAATTAGAAATGAGGCTTAAACTTTAAAAGATTTGTAGGGTTGATTCAATTAAACCACAGCTTTTCTTTACTATCAGTTTAGAAAGTACATGTTATAGAAAATAATGGACAAACTTCTATCCTTAACACATAAATTGTGACATAATTTCATGTCACTAATGTCTTCACTGACCACATTTAGTGCAAATAGACATTTCCAAACTGGAACAACATTCTGCCTATTATCCTAGATTGTTCAGTTCACACTGCTGTTTCCCAAAAGTACAGATCAAACAACAAAGACTCTAATATGTGAACAGTGATCAATACTTTGCTAAACTTCTCTGCCAATAATGAAGAGTAGATAGACTTTCTAAACTTTAATTCGATTTTATATCCAGCCAGCGGCAACTACAAAAGAGATAAGGCTGGAAGTATTCTTCACTTTGTTCGAGTCAACACAAAGACTCGGAAAGAGAGACGGAAACCAACAAGTGTGTGTGTGTCCAAAGCCTGATATATCTTATTCCTCTGTACCATAGAGCTCCACTGTTGCACTGAGTGACTTCATTACCTTGAACACGAGCACAGTAGTTTATTTTGAGTTGATCCCACGTACACCGTCCATCTGCCGGTAACAATCATCAGCCCACCACACACGTACTGATTCGCAGCTGAGAATAGTCCTGAACAAATGCGTTATTTGCTCCTGTTCGAGTCACGTTTACTAAACACTCCGGTGCCAGGCTGTTTTAGGAAATGATCTTCACATGGCTTAATCATGTTTCAGCATACGGGTGGTGCTTTGGCAGATATTATAATAAGCATGGTGCAGAAACCATATTTGGCTAAATAAGTACTCCTGAGTGTAAGCCTGTAAGCACAGCTGTGCTTTGAGCTAAATGCTAACATCAGCATGCTAACTTGCTTACAATGACAACGCTGATGTTTAGAAGGTAAAATGTTTCCGATGTTCACCATTTAAGCTTATATTTTAGCATGCTAACACTAGCTAATTAGCATTAAATACAAAGTACAGCTGAGGCGGATGGTAATGTCATTAGTTTGGCAGATATTTGGTTGCAAACCCCAAAATTGGACACACTCATGATAATGCTATGAAAAGTCGGAGGATAACCAACGTTATTAGAATGAATGTCAGAACCAAATGTCACGTTAATCCATCCAATAGCTTTTGAGATAATCCACTCAAAACTGTGCTGGAGGAAAAGTCAGAGTCATTTAGCAACAGGCTCCATCCTCTGGACAACATGAATGTGTGTAAACACTTTATAACAATCAATATCCGATAGTTGCTGAGATATTTTTGTCTGAACCAAAGTGGTGGACCGACAGTTCGACAGACCAACACTGCTGATAGAATCCAAAATGTGTGAGAAGGTCTCTTTCTCACGTGTCTTTATATCTTAAAACAGAGAAAAGTGACAGCTATACAATACAAAGTATTTTAAGAACTTGGCTAACGTCCTCCCAACGTCGAGGTAGCAACAGAAATCTTTATAAAAATGTTGTCTTTGAAAGTCTTATATTTGAAAAAATAAAGTCTTATATTTGAAAAAATAATGTCTCTATAACGATATGAAAGAATCAGTACAGAGAAAGTGAGAAACTGATGCTATGATTCCTCTTCATAATGGAATTGAATGGTGTGCATGTGCTGTATGAATTTCTGTGCCTGCAGCGTTTATGTGTGTGTGTGTGTGTGTGTGTTGTGTGTGTGTGTGTGTGTGTGTGTGTGTGTGTCCATAGGGGAGGATGAGAAAATATTCATAGCTAAGCCAAGGGGGGTGTCATATTTGTGTTTGTAAAAGACTGGAAAACATAATGATGTCTGTTTCATATTCACTCAACTGTGCTCAGAGAAAGAAATACAGAGAGGGAGAAAGAAGCAACAGGAAGAGAAGAGACAGAGGTAAGACAGACAAAAAACAGACACTCATTCATTACTGACAGATATTACAAAAGCGCTTTAATGAAATGCTCCAAGGTGTAACACACACATCTACTACCATTCGCTCACACTGATCCACTTTTTCTGAGTGACATGGATGTCTGGAGATCACACACTTATCAAAGTCATACCCATTTCAATGACATTACTGATTCATCTGAATACTTTAACAGTTTACGATGGCAAGATAGAGAGAGTGAGGTATGACAAGCCCCAAGCCCACTGGCTCCTACTGAAGTACATTCATATCATGTACATCCATTTAAAAATGGTTCTCAAATATATACTTACATTTTCAAAAAAAGACAAACAGCAGGGCAAACAAACGTTCCTCAAACATGAAACATGTTACGGACTGTTTTCAGCTGTGGATTTGGTATGCTGGTGAATATTTTTGACAGTAAGATGATGAATTTGGCATTTAGTCCAAATGAATTGCAGTGCTAATGTTCGTTGTAATGAAGGAACATGTCACCCAGTGTAACAGCGAGTCTGTAATAGTTTCTGGAGGTCTGGAACAGTGCTGGGACGTGAGGCAATGTTGGTGTAGATTGGGATGCAGGTCACATGACGCTCACCGGACCTGATGTCACACACCTACACAAGAAATGAGTTGTCTTTGTTGTACCACATCCACATTCAGAGTGTCTTCACAGTAGGTGAGACAAGCGTGTTTCTGCATTATATCGATCCATATATCAAGAACTGTCCCAAAGGTACCGGTTCTCAGCATGATGTGGTGGTCCTCAATGACTTCAGAGAACAACACTGGTACCCAGCAAGAGAAGGACTGAAGATGGCTTTGTATCAAGCTCCATGTTTTCACACACTGATGATGATGGTGGTTTTGAGGCAATGAAGTGACAGGTGTACGTTGATTATTCCAACATCCCAGCAGCATCCACATCCTCCTCACAGTGGGGAGGCTCTCAGCTCTAAACTTAGCTTCACCTCCAAGGCTCAGTCCCTCTGCTGCTGCAAAGCTCCAGGACAAGATGTCTGGAGGCGATCCTGGTGTCGGAGAGAGATGCTGGTACTTAGCAAGACGAGCTGCAGTGAGTTCACCAGCCAGCATGCCTCGAGCAAGACAACTCTCTTTACAACAAGCTTAATGAAGCTTTACTCTGACTCCACACTCTACATGTAACTAGTTTAGTAATAACAAGCATAAATATCAAATGGAAATCAAATAAACACTTGAGTATTTGTAGTCTTTAAAAGTGCAGCTACATGTTGAGTGATAAGTTAAAACAGCTGATGTAATGCGTGTAAAGGCCCAGCGGTCTGAACCACATAACTAACAGGAATGGTGTTAACACCATCAGATAACATTAGGTTTTATATTTCAGTTTTAAGGCCTTACAGGCAGTTTGGGAGTTGCAGCAGGTTTGCATGTTCCCAATTAAAACTCAGATTGGGCTTTTAACAGAAATTCGTGGTTTAGTTTTTTTTAGAGCTTTCCTTTATGGGTCACCAGGCTGCAATACATCAAATACTACCTGCAGTACTAATCCTACTGTTTCCTGTTGGCCAGTTGCTGCTGAGTGTGAGCTGAATCCTCATCGCTGATCCCTCCTGCGACAACGTCTTTCTCCCGCTGCTATGCTGCAGTTCATTCTGTTGTTTTTATCCCTGACCATTAAATTCAACCAGATTTTGAAGACATTTGGACTCTAAAGACTTTGTTATGTTATGGCAACATATTAACATGGATATTGACAATATTAACACTACATCATAGACATTGACATCAAAGATCCCTAAATACCCATAAATAATGTACTACATGTACTGTTGTTACAACTTTTACTGAAGACCAAAAGATGGTCATACAAGTGATCGTGTGTGTTAGTGTCAGACCAACATGAGCAGCAGATACTAGTGTTTTATTATTTATTATTTATATTTATGATTTACCCCCATCAGTACATTCTTTGATATAATATAATATAATAGATATGATGCCGTTGATTGATGGCATATTGCAAAACCGGTCAATATTATATTAGTTTTCTATTGGAAGACCTTTGCTTATATAATGCACGTAAAGGTCATATCAGTATTACAGTTTGTCTGTGTTTCAATGGTGAGTTTTATTGGCCAGGGTGCCCCCCCCCTCTTTGATACATTTCTTGGCATAAACATAGTCACATAAAGAAAACAGTATTTGCAGCTACAGTGCAAAAATACTTGGCTTTAAAAGCCCACATTGTTTATCTCATCGCACACACTATCTGTTTTTACATCTGATACTGAAGTCCTTGCTATTTCCCAAAATACTACCAACGTGTTGTGGGTTTCAGGCTCTCATCTCCGTTTCTTACCTTTCACACAAATGAGTTTACTTGTAAATGTGCCACACAAAGTTTGACTTTACTTTACTGGCTGGGAGAGGAGGTAAAACTTTGCCATGGCCTAATATACCAGTGGCACAGAGACACGGTCTTTGGAGCTACTGGCTCACAACCGGCGCCTCTATTGTCTTTACAGCAGGGCCAAACCTGGCCGGAGTGTGACTGAGCCAAACTCATCCACAATCTGGTCCACGCTGACCACAACCTAGCAGAAAATGCTATTTCTCTTCCTTTTCCTAGTTTGTAGATAAAATGATGAATCATTTCATATATGCCACATCTGAGTATTGTGATAGTGTTTTTAACGCTGATCAAACGGTTCAAACATTATCTTCTGTGTGTCTTTTGGTATGATTAAACATATATTTTCCCTGTCTGGCTGCCTGTAGCCTTTAGGGATATGAAAATGTGTGTCTGGAGAAACTACACTGTCAGTGGTCTGGCTGTTTGGCTGCTTGTGCTCATTATTTTCAGAATCCTGCTGTTGGCTGGTTTGGTTTGGTCAGTCAATGAAGGTCCGAACCAAACCGCACTGCAACCCGGCTGACCTCCGCCACACTACACTCAGTTGGTGGGAGCCATGCAGTTTGTGTCAAGCACATGGATTCATCTATTTTCCAGTTCAGTGCTTCCTGATAAGAGTAATACAAATTCTTTTGAAAGTATATTTTGTTTAGTTGCAGGGTGATATTGGGTGTGTTTAGACGTGCTGACTCAGCGGGGAGAGACCGCTTTATAGATCCTGTCACTGAAAACACACACACTTTAAAGTGTTTTCCTCCTCTTCTTGTCAGATTGCAGTCTCTCTCTTCCTCAGTCTGCATGTCTGTCTGTCTCTTTTAAAACAAAACGTCTGCCTTCTTTGAACAGTGAGAGGCAGCAGAAACCCTCCAGATACACAACGGGCTGAGAAATGCTCTGATATAAATAATGTGTGAGTGAAACGACAGTGTGAGGGACTTGGCTTTTCAACCTGCAACAGCGAGACTCGAAAATCTACCTGGATACTATAATGAGACCACGAGAGGGCCGACCTTTTAACCAAGTCAACATATGGCATACTACACCTGTCTCTGTCTGGCTCACACACACAGCAGACTGCCAACATGGTGGTGTGTGTGTGTTCCTTTTCTCCAATAGAGACCAAATGTCCTCACACTCAGTGAAGTGAAGGAATGAGACAAATTCTCTTCTTTTCAAAATTAGAAGATTAGAAAGATTAGAACATTTAGGGTTTGGACTGTGTGAGAAATATTTTATGAATGAAATGCACAGGGGTCCTCATAAGCATCATAGTGTGTGTCTGCGTGGACAAGTGAAAAAGGTACCAATTATGAGGCAATCTGCCAAATGGAGCACATTGTAAAACTGTGTGTTTGTGTGTGTGTGAGTGTGTGTGTGTGTGTGTGTGTGTGTGTGTGTGTGTGTGTGTGTGT
>JAVQJL010020417.1:0-32965 GCA_036024295.1 Nannoperca obscura | reverse complement strand
TTCTTCACGCAACCATCCGTCAGTCAGTAATTTGTACAACACTGGTCATCTATTTAATGGTTCTCCGTTTTGTCCTCTGTCGTCCCCCCCCCCCCCCCCAAATTCTCGGCTCCTCTTCTGCAATCTATTCTGAGATCAGCATCCCGCTTCATATTTATACATGTGCTGAATAATTGAAGGAAGGCTGGGGAAGACATAACCTCTCTCTTCCTGCATCTGTCAAACAGGAACTCACACCCTGCCTCTTCTCACCAGCCCTACAAGATTCCACATGCACGAGGGTATCGAGCAAGCCCCGGGTACAGTCTGCTTTATTGATTATAGGTATGACAATGCATGAATTGCAAACAGCGAGTGACGTTCTGACTAATTCACAAATGCCATTAAAAGGGTGAAGACTTAATTAGTTAAGACAGACGTGAAGGTGAGGCGTTTCACATGAAACTGCAACCACAGTGATTTAAATACGTACGACAACCTGCAGGTATCCAGAACGTCTGTACGGCGGCCTTGTCAAATATTCAAATCAGCGACACACGCGTCTCTGTACATGTTCAATATGTTCCAGCTTTGTAATAATTACATACATTTACAGGTCAGTTCTTGACTTCTTTGTTTAGCATCATACACTTTGACAATCAAAAGTACAATATCATAAAAGAAAACACAAATAAAAAAAGAAAAGAAAGAACTCTTCGAATCTTGTCGGGAACGGTGCCTGGGTGGTTAGTAAAATGTTTTAAAAATCATAAAACATGGCACACTCCTTGTTCTTTTCAAATTGTTCTGAACAGAACTACAAATAAGTTTACAAAGTGCTTCTCATGCTAAATTTGTTACTTGTTCTGTGTCAAGGCACACTTCAAATTATAACCAGGGACATTCTTTTCTAAAAGGCAAACAGAAGAGCTGCCAACGAAATCCACTAAGACAAATGTAAACAAAATCCAAAAAAGACAGATTTGGGACCTGCTTTTCTTACAGCACAACAGAAAAAAGGAACACATGGCTGAGCTTCGTCATCTCAGCTTTAATGGTGCCGGAGTTTGTTTCAGCATATAGCGTGTGCATGCCGACTGGAAAGAGTCAAGTGGGGGTCTTTAATATTTCCGGACTCCATTCTTTTCTGGTCATCACTTCAGGAATTGTCAAAAAACGCATTCTCTCGTGCCAAAAAGAACCAAGCGCTACTAGCAGCGTGTTACCGAAAATAAATACACCAATTGCGAATTGGGACATGCTTTTCACTCTGTGGCGACAGAGAGTCGTTTTTGTCATTTTTCCCCGAGCTTGCTAACTTGATGCGGGTGGATACGAGCGTGGATCTCGTTGTGCATGGAGAGACTCCGCCAGCCCCTCTACCTCGAAGCGATCGCCGATGACACTCCACACGACTGGAAGGGAAACATAGGAGGGATTTGGTTTTCACCGGTCTCAATAAATTAGATCAGCGATTAGCCTGGGAGAGTAAGAAATGACGCCTTTCTTAAATACGCCTGCTTCTGATCCCTCTTCGCTGTTCCTTCATGCTCAGGGAACAAATCCTACCCAGAATCCCTCACGGGGGGGGGTGAATATACAGTATACTTGTCCTGGAGGGTTGAAAGCTCTCTTAGATTCCTCTTCTAATTAGGCGACAATGTTAACTATTGATCAGTGTCAGCTTTAGAATAATGTCAGTCAACAGACGTGTGCTCACTTACACCCAGTATCATACACCCACAACTGCACCACTGCAGTTTTACATTTGCAGCTAATTCACTGTCTTATACTTCGGTTGGTACCTATTTGTTAGAGATTGTTTACCCTAATTTATATATTTTTTTAAACAACTCACATTTTGCTTTTGCAGTGTTTAAAGCCGTTATTGTCTGTACCAGCCTCACAAACTGAAGCTTCGGTGGTGCTGCTTGTAGAACTGCTGCTGGCGCTCTTTGGCGGACGCCTCCGTCAGCTTGTCTCTCCTGTCAGTCCCTCCGCCTCTCTCTTTCTCGCCCTCGTCCCCGGTCACGCTGCCCACGTCGCTGAGGTTGCCGAGGTGCTCGATGGAGTCATATTTCTCCAAGTCGGATGCGATGGTCTGCAGGCTGAACACCGACAGGGAATCCGACCCCGCCCGCTCTCTCTCCTTTTCATTCTCCTTCTCCTTGTATTTCTCCACCAGGTCGGCTGCTCCGTCCACCCGACTCGTCCCGGCCGCACCGCTGCTGCAGGCTCCGCCTTCCCTCTTAACTTTGACGTCGGACTCTGCACCAATGGGGGAACTCCGCTCTCCGCAGACGGTGGGGCACCCTCCCTCGGCGTGGTCCCTCCCCCTCTGAGCATGGATCTGTTCGCTGATTTGTTCCAAGTTTCGGAGGGCGATGGAGTAGCGCGTCTTCACTTTTGCTACTTGCTGTTCCAGCTGCAGCACTTTGGCCTTGTTCTCCTGGAGTCACACAGAACGCACAGCAACTCTCATCATCAATTTCAACATTGATTTTATGCCATAAACATACTCAGTGACCTCTAGCAAATCCATAAAGCCAACTCAGCTGCATATTTACAACACAAACAACTGATTTATTTTTTCTTGTGAGAATGGGAAATGGAGGACACAGTACAGAACATCTTGCATGTGCTTAGGGTTTCACACAGAGTTATTACCGGGGCTCCGTATGTCTGCATTACCTCCAGTATGTGGTTGAACTGGGCCTTGATCTCAAAGTAAGGCTTGGATTTGACGATGACTCTTTTGAGGGACTTCTGCAGCATCTGAACCCGGGCCTCGGCCTCCTGACAGGCGTGTGTGACGCGCATGTGCTCCCTCTCGCTGCGGAGTCGCTCCTCCTCGGCTTCGTTCACCTGTGAGAGACATGCAGGAGCAGTGTCACCTCTCTCCCAAACTGTTGAAGCCAAAAGGGGAACTGCATTGATTTTTTTTTTTTTTTTTTTTACACACCAAAGTCTGTTGACAGGTCTAGGGGGAGCGCTACTGCATATGTGGGGGGTGGGAAATACACCAATGTAGCTCAAGGCCACATAAGCCACACACCCGAATCTCAGAATGTAGGCGGCAGATTTTGACAGTGAAGAAGAATGTGTGGAATAAAAAAAGACTATCTCTGGTTGTGCTGCTTCGATTTTTGATCCTTTTATAATCATCCATTGTGAGTCTGAAAGTGTTAAAGGAGTGTAATTCTAAATTGGTGGTGTACTCTTAACAGAAATGCTGCTCAGTGGTCTTGTACATGTAAAAATGCTCAAATAAACAAGATAATGGACTTTCACTGATTCGGTTTGATGTATTATCTAATGTCACTATCCACCGGGTTTTAGACGCACTCTTTGTACTTTCCAGTGAATGTTTTCCCTTCCTGGAAAAACATGCATCATCCCATTTGAGACACCCGAACCATTCTGTACATGTGCACGGCCCACTCATCCCAAGTCTGGTGTCATTTAAACACCACTGTTTTACAGCACGTGTCCCTCCTCCTCCGCGTTACCTTGGAGGTAGCGTGGTTGAGCATCTCCTGCCAGGTGGGATCCAGGGTGTTCTTGCCATCAGCCATCAGGCCCTGCTCTGCCACGTAGACCATCTCCCTGGCAGCCGTGTGCATAGAAACCGCTCTCTCGTAGCTCAGAGCTGCCTTCTGGGTCTCCTGCTGGGCCTATAGAGAGCAGACAGAACCTTTACAGCCCGCACAAGTAGAATATGACAGGGACACGACCCTCTGTTCTGTGAAGTCAAATAACAGAAGATCTCTGTCGAACTCTATTTAGAATTAATGGCTGTTGATTTTAAATGCCTCCAGTTTCACGAATGTCCATCAGGCCAGTAAATGTAGGAACAAGTAAGTGTTGCCTTTAAAAAAGTTGTATTTAAATGTGTATATTTAACCGTTTATAATGTCCTTCCTGTAGGGACAAAACAAGTATCTTGTATCAAAATTGTGTGTAGGACCAAAGGGTGAGGTTGCATTTGCAGGTCCAAACCAAAGCAATAGCCAAGTCAATAACCATTTTATTTATATAGCCCAATATCACAAATTCCCCTGAAGTCTGAAATATGTACAACATACAACACCCTCTGTCCTTAGACCCCCCCCACCCCCGATTCAGATAAGGAAAAACTATTAACAACCCTTTTAAAATGAAGAAAACATGGAAGAAAGCTCAGGAAGAGCAACAGAGGAGGGATCCTGTGTGGACAATGAAAATGATAAAGTTATGAATAGATTATAACATAAGAAGAATGGATCAGGAGGATGTCAAGCAACTCTCAATGTTCCAATCCAATTCACTAGGATACATGTTTAAATCTGGTTCATGCGGATTCACGCTGGTCAATTACAAACAAAACGGGTAAAAGTGTTGCTCTGAGCAGATCTCCTGGATCTGGTGGAGGCAGTGTGCCTCGTCTGGAGACACTTCACAAGACCTTGTTTAGGTCTTGTCTAGGCACTATATGCACTGGAGGATTGTTAACTCTTGCATCTCAATATAGTCAACTGTATTTCTGACAAAGACCGTCATTGTTTGCGAGTACCTCTTTCGCGAGGCGACGGGCTTCATAGTAGGGTCTCGCTTTCTCTATGCAGCCACCGAGCTGAGAGCTCTGAGCATTAAGCTTCCTGGCAGACTCGGTGAGGATCTTCCGGTACCCTGATCTGGCATCCTGGATGGTTAATGCATGAAAATGACAAGATTAGATTTACCTGTAATGGGATGACTGATTAGATTCCACGCGGGAGTATGGCTGCAAGCGAGCAATCACTTCAGTGAGAATCAAGCAAGTCGGCACCAATACCTTTTCCATTTTTAAAAAGGTCTGACATTTACAGACATTTTGCTTAAGAGATGTTGAAAGCCATATTATCATATTGATTAGTAGCTTCTGGGTAGACTACTAAAATATTTAGCAACAGAGACAGACTCAAGCAATTCCCAGGGTGGTAGTAAATGTTCTTTTCTCATGAGTTTTGTTACAAAATCAAAGCCTTTTTATTCCGTCTGTTTCCCATATTATATTCATGTGCAGGAAGACAAATGTGCCTAATTGGGTGGAATGTTTATTTGTTACAAAAACATGTATTTCTTTATTTTTTTACTTACATCCAACTGCAGTTCTAGTCTGTTGATTTCTGCACTGGCTTCATTGAGATGCTCCAACTCCTCCTGTGGGAAAAATTATAATAAATTGTATATGCTTCTAACACATACAGTACGGGTGAATGTGTCTCATCTATTATAACTACATTTAAATGAAATAACGCTGCAGTCGTTTGAATGTAGTAGTAATGCAAGCGAGGCCCAAACTGGGGCTGTACTGAAATGTAATTTACAGACACGTTGCGTTGGCGCAGTGGACACGTTGGTGCCATTTCGTGACAACTCACGAGAAAATCACTTTTGATCTGACAACCGGATTTGCACAGATTGCAGTGTTAGGAAATAAACACAAACCACAGAAGAGAAAGCATCGAAATGCCTTCCTCTCCATTAGGCTTAACCAAAAGCCTAAGGCACCGTTAACAACATTTACATCCTGGTTTATTAATGTGTCAACCTATTTTAAGGTAGGTGAAATGACAACAGAGCAAATATCAGCGTTGGCCCTCATACCTGGATTCTGGGGTCCAGTTCCTCTTCGTAGGGACTGTGTAATTGCTCCCCCACGCCTTTTTGTTTTTCACTTTCGTCTTCAACGCAGGTGTCCCTGAGGGTCGTCTCCGGTGTGTTTCCGTTGGTTTCGGCTGTTTTTACCTCCTCGTCCCCACCGGGAATAACCTCCCTCCAATCCCCCGCATCCGACTCCCCAGACCCGGCGGGGCTCTCTCGCAAGTCCGCTGGCTCCATTCCAGGCCACAGTTTCGCTAGCAGAGCGTTAGCTAAGGTTGCTCCGCCAGTAGACGTGATGGCTAACTAACCCAAAGCCCGGTCCTATTAACGACAGCAGTTGAGCAGTTATACAGCGGAGGTAAAGCAGAAAATAATCCCAGTGGTGGCGACTGTTGCTGAGTTTGCAATCTGCCATATCAAATCACACCGACACACGAGCCCCCTGAACCTAGCATCGCCTGCAGCCTAGCACGCTAACACGCTAGCTGCTAAATTTAACGGTTGCTTTAAAGCAAACCGGTGAGAAAAAAATAGCTGTCTTGAGATAAAAAGTAAAATGAAGCCCAACACGGTGTCCCCTCCCCCTCACATGTGTATGTGTTTGTGTTTTTTCGCCATCTCTTACCGTTCTCCATTGCTTCAGCTAGGCTAGCTAGCTAGGGGTTTCGGTCTCACATCATCGTTACAAATGAAGTAAACAGTTACCTTGGATTACAGAGACGCGCTGCAACGTTTGGACCAGGGCGGCTTCCGTAGACGCAGCACAATCACATGCATGAGATAATAAATATAATTCCTGTCACGGGCGACAAGCGCAAACTTGCACAGCTAATTTGTAACACCCTAGAAATCTAATGTTTCACTAGTGCTATAGTTTTCCGTTTTTGTTCCTATTACGTAGCAGTAAAGTCATCTTATTTCACAATGTTCGACAGTATCATCTATGACAGCACCATCCCATTGTGCAACATGTTGTGCAATATTGTAGTGTATTAGATAAGAATGAATGTTTTCTGCAACTGAATTAAGCAAAAAAGCAAAATAGTGTATTGCTTTTTATTCAGAAAATATACAAATACACGTGTGATGTAGTTTGCAAGGTAACAAACTTGCAAGTACTACATTGGAGAATCATTAAACAAATAATTTGACATTAACATGTAAGCAGGAAGAACTGATTTTCATTAAAGACAAACACTGAGAATCAAATAACAGATTATACTGCAGTTATGACCAGTCACCACCACCACCATAAGCAACCATACCACAAATGTTTCATATTTGTACCTTTCATAAACAGTTCACACACCAGAAATTTCAAATAATTTAAGACAAAAGCGGCAAACTAGGTAATTGCATTGGATGCATTAATGAATGTCATGTGCACAATTAGCATCATATAAAAATAAATCTCTGGTGAATAACAGCAGTTATTATATCTAACCAACTGTTTAGGCTGTATCCGACACTGTAAGACATGTTCTGGAATAATGAAAAATACCTGAGTGGCATTGGCAATAACCCCTACACCAGAAAGAGGGACAATCCATTCTGCATTATCAAGGACAAGCGAGAGTACATATCATTCAGTTAAAGAGAAACTTTAAAAAGACATCAATCTTTGGTCTGGACTGCTCTCCCCCAACTGACATTTAGAGATTACAAAAAGGCTTCTGCACATAGGCTTTCTTCTGCATCATCAGCTCCAGGTGGTATCATACTGGCTCCATCCCGGAGGAGGGGCCAAGTAGATTCTCCGTCCTCTTGTGATGAAACTGACAACCCCTCTGTATCCTGTCCTTGGGACTCCAGACTTCAAGTCATCCATGATTCCCAGGTTTTTGGACATCACTTTGAAACTGTCCTTATTTGAGTACTGAAGGCGGAAGGGCCCAGGTCCTTTAAGCTGCCCCTGCTTAACATCTTCATATGTAACCACGGGAGCGCTGTAAACCTCCTTCTCAAAAACTTTTACGTACGTCTCCTCCTTCAAGTAACTAAGGTCTAACTTGGTGAAAGGCACAAATTCGGAATTCAGTTTAATGTAACGCAGGTACTTGTCATAAAACTGACCCAGACTCACGCCTTGCCGGCCAAAGGTCAATGTTCTGGAGATCTCTGGGCGTATACAGGCACGGTTGCGGCGCTGCTCGGGCTGACGCATCCAGTCGTCCCAGAACGAAGCGGGCCACTTGGGCTCCAGCTCCTCCCACACCTCCCTGAGGAGCATCCATCCCAGACCGGGAAAGAAATCTGTCCGGTAGAGCAGCTCAGCCTTGCCTGGATCCACGTATCCATCCCTGCCATTGTCATTCCATGCTGACACGCACCACAGGCTGGGGTCGGATTTCAGGAGTGGCAGCGAGGCTCGGAAATACTCAAAGAAGTCTGGCGCCACCTAGAGTAGGAAATAAATAATTAAAAACTGTTTAAAATCAACTGTTTTAAAGATACGATAGCTTAACAGCTGCGAAATTGGAACATTTGTATGTATTTTTCCATTGATATATAAAATAAATAACATGTAAATGTATCCACGGGCTACTGAATCTCATGTCACACATATAAAAGTATTACTTATGATGTAATTACCTCCAGGTCATCCTCTACAATCACAACAGAGGAATGAGAAAGGGTCTTGAACACTTGGTTGAGAGCCCAGTGGTAGTGCCTGGAGATCTTGTAGTAACCCTGGAACTTCTTGTGCTGTGGCTGCACAGCGATGTCCGACAAGTCCGGCTGTTTCAGATGAGTTACTTGATTTCCATAAGAACGAATCACCTCAGCAGTCTCTGCGTGTCCGCAGTCCTGACTAACGATGATTGGGTAAAGCTCTGCTGAAGGACGGTGTTGCAAGAGTTTGTCCAAGCAGCGCCTCACGGTGACCCTGTTGCAGGCGATAACCAGGATAGGGATGACAGGCTGACGGGGGACGACGACCTTTGGTCCGTCTCTGATTGATGGATTCCACAGGGACTGATGAGTCTGGATCTGCAGCAGGATTTTTTTCTGCAATTCAAGCTCCGCTTCAAACGAGTTTGCTATTCGGAGCACATCTCCCACCAAATCATTAGTTGGACTTTCAGCCACATCTATCTGGTCTAGGCCAGGCTCGACCGGCTGGCCAGGTGGGGGTCGCCCCCACAGCAGCAGCACCAGTATGGCGTTCCAGGTTATAAACAGGAACGTGCCACAAAGAATGAAAGAGCCTCTCTTGCGGATCATGGCCCAGAAACCCTAAGGGAGGGAGGGGCTTCAAGAGGACAGGGTCTGAATAGAAAGAGGTGTCCTTGTTACAGACAATAGGAATGGGATATGGGAAGGGAACCCTGTGTATCATCACAAGTGCATGATCAGAGATCTGAAAGTTGCACCTTGTTTGCTCACTGTGCGGCAACTAAAGTTATAAGGACACAAAACTGTGTCAGAGAAGGCAAAGATGGAGGACATAGGACGAAGAGCAGGACTCATCTTGGTGAAAAGTTGTGATTCAGACCTCAACTTTCAACATCCTCTTGCACCTGAAATAATAAGAACATAATGTGCTTTAAGAAAATAAAAATTGCAAAAAAGGTGACAAAAAAGTAGTAGTAACACGTGGGCAAAATATATATATATATCTTTTTTTATTATGAAACCAGTAAATGAGTCAAGTTTATGTTCATTTCCGTTTCGGGGGAAGTTTCTCCATGTGAACTGGAGTGCTGATTCACCGAACTGTCTCTGATCGATTTTCCTCTGGTCACCTGTGGCTGCCTCGCCAAATAATCAGCAGCAAGACTGAAAAACAATTACAACAACCGACTTTCGACCTCGCCTCTGCTCGACAGGCAGCTTTACACTCGACAGACGGTGAATTTACTGTAGCTTGAAGACGAGCGTGTGGAAATTAGCCCTTACCTTGACGGTGCGACTAGTTCTACCTCTTGTGGCCATTTCTTCGATGACAGCCCGCAAAGTTAAACGACAGGAGCCGGGAGGCCTCGTGGAGCCGGTGTAAAACTATTATCTTGCTAGTTTCCCGTCTATTGACGCAACTTAACGTCCTTTAGTTTCTCTTGTTTCTCGCAAGACTGGAAGAGGAGGAGGAGGAGGAGGAGAAAAAGTAACACAACGACTTCCTGGTTAGCGGGCAGTCACGGGAAGTCCCGCCCTAACTGTCACCTTGAGAAATTACGCAACACTGAGGTCTGAGCGGCCCTTTGCAGGAGCTAATTAAACAACCTTTTTATGTCTTTGTAAAGATTTATTGTCTTCTTTCTTACACACTGTGGCTTCGAAATATGGTAATAAAGAGACAGAGTAGCTGGAACCTATATAAAAAACTGTTTTTCAGATGTGGATTTTAATTTAATAGAGTAAATGTAACTTTCAGTTTGAGCTGCAGAGGAAGTGTCTATATCATTTGCATCGATTTCAGGGGAGGAAAGGCAAATGTGCTTCGGTTGAATGAATGATTCATTTTCTAGAAAAACATAAAGAATCCAGTCATGTTGTTTTTATAAAAAAATATCAGCAGCATCAGTGGACTGTAACTAAGTAGGCTGCTGTACTTAAAGGAAAAGGCAGACATCTGTAGACTCTGTATGTAACAAAACATGTCTACCACCTTAAACCCAGCAATTAACACATATATTTATACCTAATTTATTAAATATGCATGTTAACTATTTCTTGGGTTGCCAGGCAACCAGGACACTACAGGAAGTCAGTGGTTCCAGATAGTTGGGTACAATAAATGGCAACGTTTGAATGTGTTACGTTTATACACATTAACACGTTCATTTGTGAGATTTAGAGGTGCATACATGGATTTTTAACGTTAATCTTTCACCTATTTTATGCTAAGCTATAAGCTAACCAGCTGTAGTCAAATCTTTTACTTCAGTAAAAATACTACAGGGTAGCTAGAAATACTCTAGGCTAGTAAAAGTTTGACACTCATTGTGCAAATGGCTCATTTCAAAATAATATATCTTATATTATGTTATGTTATTATCTTATATTCTAATGCCTTAGTCAAGGGCCCTGACAGGAGAATTAACTTAACATACATGTTTCTGATGGCATGTTTATGCTGCAGCTGGTAAAGGTGGTCATTTATTAGTTTATTATGTTTTGTAGGCCTATTAATAGTCTGACTCTGCAAAGTGGCTAGTAACTAAAGCAGTCAAAATATGAAAAGTACAATGTTTGCCTTCAAAATGTAGTGGATTAGAAGTATAAAGTAGTGTAAAATGGAATTATACTCAATTTAACCAACACAAAATTGTAAAAGTACAGTATTTGGTTAAATGTAATTTGTTCCGTTCACTACTGCCAGTAGTGATAATGTAACTGACAGGTATTGTTCTGCTGCATAATGGGTACTTTTACTTGTGATACTTAAAAGTATAAGTAAAAGTATTTAAATACTTAACATTTTGCTGATAAAAATTCTGTAATTTCACTTTTGAATGCAAGACAGTACTTTTAGATTGTTGTACTTCTACTTTTCCTAAAGTAAAATATCTGAATTACTTCATTCACCACTTTCAGTGACAGCAATCATGACTTCCACACCTTACAGCTCCAGCACACCTAACAGCACATCCTTGACACAGGCAGAAAATAGGCCTATAAATAGGCTACGTGTATGTAACTGACCTTATACTGGCTGTGAATACTTGTGACACTCTTGTGTTTTTAGTCCAATGTATTTCACTGTGAACAAACAAGCAATTCAATGTTTCCATTTTGTGAGATTTTATACTTTTACTCTTTTACTTCCAAAAGGAACTTTTATTCCACAACGTTTGCAAAATAGGTTTTTGGGCAAAACACACAGGATAAGATCAAAAGTAAAATGTACTGCCGTTATTTTAAATATCCCCAAGGAGGCTTAGAATACTTAAAGTAAATAGGACTACACACAACACGTGTTACATGTTTTAACTGTTCTTTTTACAGTACTGCGTATCTTTAAGTACTAAAGAAAATGAAATGCTCTAAAAACATTATATCACTGGGTTGAAGTCTAATGCGGGCTGTGCTTTGTGAAAGCCAAGTAACAGTCAATAAATAAGGTTATCACAGTGTGTATTTTTGGTGCTGAGGCCTTGGACTCTCTCAGTCGGGTCTGTCCTCTGTGATCCTTTGTTCAGAGCCAGAGTTGTCCTTGGTGGAGGAGGCGAGGTCAGCGCGACTGTGGAGTTGTCCATTTGCCTGGGAAAAGGACGTATACAGTGATTCCATATCATCTATAATAAACAATATAATACCATAAATAGTGTGTGCTCATTCTAATGTAAGTCTTCTGACACTCACCCGCGGGGCGTCGTTGGTGACGTCTTTCTCGTCCCGTGGGCTTTGCGGATGCTGTGGCGCGTCAGCGGGGCTGCTGCTGGACCTACACAACACCGCCAGCTTCAGAAACATAAAAGCTGACACCAGAGCAGTCAAAGACAAGCAGGTGCTCTTCAGTGTTGACCAGCCTGTTGACACAAAAGACGGTATTTGTCCTGCGCTTCCCATCAAACGCGGAGACGTAATGCACACTTTTAAAACGCCCCCTGGGAAATCACTGCTGTCCCGCACGAATACTACTTCACAGACGCGTGCAGCATATGTTTCGTATTTAATGATTTGAGAATAACTGTATTTTCCAGGCAGGCTGGATGTCAGTCTGCGGGCCAGCTGACGCACCAGCGCGTTTTGGACACCGGGCACAGCTGAGCGCGCGTCTCCGGAGGATTGCGAAAGTTTTGCGTGACATAAAATGTACATTTCCTTGGAATCTTTTTCTCGCAGCACTTTGCCACGCACCCGGGGAGATTTATAAGCCACGGTCAGTCTGCTTCTCGCCACAACACGCTCTGCTCGGAGAAAAGCCTCCCACGCTGACGCCGGCTTCGGCCGGGTGCGCTCGGCCGGCGAGTCGCGCACCACCCCGCCGGCCAATCCGAGGCTGTAAACCGAGGTGGCAGGCCGCTTGGCCGGCGGATTCCTGATCCAGATATTCCCCCGACAGCGGAGAACAGCACACAAGGCTGAGGCGGAGGGAGTGGAAGCCATAACGGTCGATAATATCCACAACAGACCGCTCCTGATTTAGGACTTTCAGGTTTCTAATGTCCGACCTCTACCCAAGCAGTCACATAACGCATAAAGGTTAATTTGCGTAAGAAGTGGATTAGAGGAGGGGGGGGGGTCTTTGCTGCTCTGGTCCACGCGACCATATTTGCCTCGATGGTTCAGGAGGGGGGGCTCAGGTGGGTGTGTCTTTGGGCAACGTTGCAGAAGGTATTCACAACACTGAAAATACAAGTAAAAGTCCTGCAGAAGTATAATAAGCAAAAGTCCTCGTTATAGCCTACAGAAGTGGCCCTTTCAGAGTCTTATAATATATACTATGTTACATTATTGCATTATTATTGGCGCTTTAACACGTGCAAAGCATCATTTATGTTGTGTTTGTTCAAGGTGGAGCTATTTGAAACTGTGTTATACTGTTGGGAAGTTAAATCTGTAATAATGCATCGCATTTTATGAGACGATCACAGTGGTGGAAGGTAACTAAGCACGTTTGGCTCCTGGAGTAGTAGTTTGAGATACTTGCAGGCCAACTTGTTTTGTCCACACCACACCAAAGAGTTGGAGGGCACATTACAAGCGATCACGTGTCTCGTCTCATTGTCCAAAACTCACAGCTCAACTCCCAGAGCAAGTCAGAAAAGATGTCATGACGGTAGAGACACTCTGTCAAACAGGTTTGTCCGCCCGAGGAGCCCAGAAGCACAAGCACAGCTAAGGACGCGTTCAGTGTTCAAGTTTCCCTTCAACTGGTCTGTTTACACCACTAGAGGGTATCCGGTGTCTAAAGAAGCCATTCAAGTTTCTGAAAGGCAATAAGCAACAAATCTGACTCTTCTGAAAAATGGACAGGAAGTCCCCACTACACTGTAATCAGAGCTCGAGAGCAGTTCAAAGCAAGCTGAGCACCATTTCATCTTAAAATGAATTCTAAATAAAATCCAGATTCGTTTATAGAAGTAACATTGTCATGTGTTTTGGAAATACTGACCAATGACAACATTCAGTGTCTCAAATAATGATTTATTTGATGCTGTTACGTGGAATAAAGTCCATTCTTACGAGGGAAAAGAGAAAATACTTACAAATATATAAATCATCCGCGGCTATGTACAATGAGTGAGACCTATAAACAACATTTGTAAAAACTAGAAACCCTGATGGATGGACACCAGCCTGATACAATCCACAAATATGCATCACAGAATGTGGTGCATTTCAACATTTACAGATGATTAATCACAGTCATCTTTAAGTAATCTTTACACATACAGTATTCCTGACTTCCTCAGTATTCCCAAACACATTCAGAAAACAACACAAATATGACAACACAAGTTTCCAGCGCTTCCTTCATGTGCAACTTTGAGTCTCTCCCCAGCTTGAACGTGTCCCAGTGCTCAGTTCTTCCTTTCCCAAAACTCACCAAGAGGAAACGTGTGATAGTCTGTCCCTCCACGTTAGTCTCGTCTATATAGCCCCCCCCCCCTCAGGGTCTTGTGTCATGATTAAATTCACCTTGGGGATCTATGGTCACTGGTTGAACCGGCCCCTGGTGAACGACCACATTCGGTATGATCACAAAGGCCAGAATCCCCACCAGCATGAGCGCCACGGTGATGGTGATGATGGACGCCACCACGGCGTAGTAGCACTGGTCCGAGCGGAACATCCTGCGCAAGCGACCTCTGACCCTGTTGGGAGGCCTGCCTACATCCACCATCGTGGTCGGGACTGTCCCCTGCTCCATTGCGCTCAGCTGGAGACCACCGGCTGCTGCCCCCTGGTTATTCTGACTCTTTATAGGCAGGGTGATGACGTTGGAGGTGATGGGGTTGTTAGAAGGAGGATGCTTCAGGAGCAGCTTTCCTTTACTGCGCTTGAAGCGGATGGACAGTGCCCTCTGCATGTCTGGTGGGAGTTTGCCGATGATGTCCTGGTTGTTGCCCAGGCGGGGCAGGTCCTGGCCGTGGGGGAGGATGGTCAGCTCGCGGCACACAGGGCAGGACAGGGTCTTGAGTTCCGTGGAGGTCACGTTGATGCGAGCGAGGCACTCCAGGCAGAAGGTGTGCCCGCACATCAGCAGCTTTGGCGTCTTGAAGACGTTGTCGTACTTGCAGAAACACACAGCGCACTCGGTGTCCTCCACATCATCTCCAGGGGGCCTCACCTTCCTCCGGTCGCTCTCTCCCTCTTTCCTGTCCCGTCTCCGGCTCTCCTCACTCCTCCCCCGCTGCCCCCTCTCTCCGTGGCGCCTGTCTCGTTCACTCCTCCTGCCTCTCTCCACCCTCTCTGACTCGGTACTCCTCGATCTCCTCACTTTTGGCTTCTCCTTCTTCGACTGGTTCCCATTGCTGTTGGTCTCTTTCTGACTGGGCTTGGGTTTGACGTTGGGGGCCAGTCTGGCTCCTTGGCCCTGGCTCCCTTCGGACCTGCGCCTCTCCCCGTCATCGCTCATGTTGGGCGGATAATGGCAGCGGTGGACGGCCAGCTGGATCACAGCTTTCCAACACAAGCTGGAAATTGAAAGGTGAGATAAGTTTACTGTCTCCCAGAAACCAGCAGAGCAGGAAACAGACCGTAGGAATTCACCTGCACAGTCACCACGGCTGCCTCATCATGATGAAGCAATAATAATCTTATCTAACATGTCTATTGTTACTTAACAAAAAATAAAAATGCTATCTGCTGATTTTTTCCTCATTGCTTTTCCCTTGATAATGAGTTGCTGTATTTGTTTAATAGGCTTTACTGCACAGAAATCAGCAAACATGTCTGTAGTGAGGATCGCAGCCTTGCTTCAAACAGATCTGAGTTAAGTTGTTTTTTAATCCTGTTGTTTTAGTAAAGTCAAGCTACACCTTGTGTGACATTGGGCATTGTTTTGAAATCTCATAGCAAACATGCCATCTTACACAGTGAGTCATTAACTCATAGTTTTGAACCTGTAGGAGGCACAAAGTGGACATTTGCTACACATGTTCATTTATGGATTAGGGGATTTTAAACAAGAGAAGTTGTGAGTTTGATAGCTCTAAGAGCAGCAGAAGAAAGACTCAAGAACATGGAAGTAAATCATTGGACAGAAGTTGTACGCACACACTGACCTGCTGTGGTAGACGAATGTCTAATCACGTCGACAGAGATGATGTCATAAGTGAAATAATCCGGTAACAACTCGCACATCACCAAACTTCATTACTGAACAAACAATTAAAAACTTGACTGTGGAAGTCTTTTGGTCTGCCTGCGGTCCCAGCTCTCTTCTCCTGTCAAGTGTGTTTCCTCTCATATCTTGTTTTCTAATTGTAACACAGCACTGCCTCCGCTGAACCCTCCTCCGGGCTGCCACCCTTCCCTTTTCTCTCCTCTCGTCAGACCAGTTGGACCAGCTGCAGTGATCCTACTGTGTCTGTGATATAGGCTCTGTAGATAAAAATGTCAGGACCTACAGTATATCACGCTGGTATGACAGTTTTACTTAGAAGCAGCTGTGATCTGTGACCACAGCAGAAGTGTCTTATTAGTTCATTCAAAACTAATATTTCTCAACCAGTGTTGTTTAAGTAGGCATTCAGCATCAGATGGTTTCAGATGCATGAAGGTATGATGGTAGAGAAGCACATTATTATTATTATTTGCTTTATGCGGCTGTTATGTGTGATATGAATCAAGAAAAACAATAGGGCCTGTTGGGAAAATTCCACTGTTGCTGCATAAAAAGAGATGGGTACAGTACTGTCAACACTGCACAGATCAGCACCTCATACCGGTCATAACTACCATAGCTACCTAACTCTTTCTCACTGCACAGGCCTGGCTACTCCCTTCTTCAGTCAGTTTTTGTTGTTGTTGGAATATCTGAGAATACCGCTCGACTGCGAGGAATACAGTGTAGGTCAACCAGAACGGATACTAAATATTAACATCAAAACAACAGAACATTTTTGTTTGCTTTGTCAGTCAGCTCCTCCTCAAAGTGATGCCTCATTCTTTCAGGAACAAAAAAACATGCTGCAGTATGAGAACTCCTGAAGGCACTCAGGAGTCAGTTTTTCTTACGGAGGATGCACATGGCAGAACGTGTTTGGTTTTGGCTCACAAGCTGAAACATAACACACCGGTGAAAAACAGGTGTGTTCAAAACATCAAGTGTATTTTTATTGTGAGAACTGGGTGGTTTTTTTATGAAGGAGGAAAATATTAAAGAAAAGAATGCTTGATTCCAGACTCAGACAGTAAATTTGTTGTAACTTAACCCGCATGTCAAGAGGATAAGAGGTTATGTAAATGCAGCGTCTAAATATAACTTGTTGGAGTAATAGTGAACTTCCTGGTGCCATTAAAACCAGTCAAATAACCCCAGTTGAAGGTGAAAGGTCGTGTATAATCTGATTACTAATTCTGAACCCAGAAACCAACAGACGAAAGCAAGTGGTTGTAAAACTTTATTGCCGTAGAAAAATGAAAACAAGGAGCCTCACGGGTTAGTGAAACTCATCTATTGAAAATCAGTCTCATTAAGTCAATAGTCACACTTAACAGCTTTCAAAACTGCAAAGTCCTGTTATTTAGGGAAAGTCAACAAAAAGCGGTCTGAAAAACAAACAAAGTTTTGTGTTCACTGAGGTGAAAAAACCCGCCCAGCGACTCCGTACCCCTGCTGTTGATGCTGGAAACTCAGATCCAAGAGCATTAAAGTTTCCTCCTCGTGGCCCAGCTGACGAGGCTGGTTTATGATTAAACCAGTCGGTAAGTTTGTGACCCACCTCTTATTGCTGGACCTGTCTCTCTGCTGATACCATCAAAAAATGCCATATGGAGCTACAGCAGAAAACATTTTCACATGTGAAAACTCGAACCACACTTTCCCTCTTTTTAAAAACAATGCTATTTCCAAAATATCAAAGTCAAGTTTTCTACTTGTGTACCCTGCCCCGAGAGAGGGAGTGCTTGTTTTGGCCATCTGTCTCCTGAGCATGGCCTCCTCTTCAGCCCAGCTCCTCTTTTGTTTTCCCTTGCTTGCGGGGCATCTTCTTGCTGCTGCTGTCCTCCAGCTCTTTGCTCTTGTAGTAGTGAGGAGCCACTTCCAGAAGCCAGCCGCTCTCAATCTCAATCACCTGCCAAGGAAAAAAGATGAAACGGTGTGAGATGACACAGGCAGAGGGTGTTGTTAGTTACAGGAGCACTTGTCAAACGTCCTACTTAGTGCGCCGTGTCACTTGTACAGACAGATATTTCTGTGAAAGCAGTCACACTGGACTCGAGGAAATATATGACTATGCTCTTTTTTTCCACAGTTTTCTGTGTTCGACACAAACAGAGAAGCTTCTGAAACAAAGACTACAGTGCAGTGGAGATATCAGAGAGAGACCCTGACGGAGCAGGCAGACCTGTCTCATGAACTCCTTGGTGGTGAAGACCAGCTCGTGGTAGATGAGCCAGCGGGGCTGCTCCTCGAACAGAGAGCTGTTGGGGTGGACGTAGACCGTCTGCTGGTGCTTCACCGTCTTGTAGCCGCCTTTGCTCAGTCGCGCCGTGTGATAGAAATATCCGGCCGTCACCGCCTGCGAGGGGGAATAGGGGTTTATAAAGAGCTGATTAATCACCAGGCAGGTAGAAACCAAGGTAACCACAGCAGCGTTACACAGAAAGAGCACTGTAAGGATAACGAGCAATATGAAAAAGCAAAAGATGTATGTGTGGCATAAAAAACAAAAATAAAACAAACTACCAGCAAAGTTATAGATTTTCAAGGCAGAAAGGACCTCTCAGAGGGTCATATGGTAGAAAGATAAAGATATATATCTTTATCTTTCTACAAATACCTGTGAAGGAATCCATAAACTGATAATCAAACTGCAAGGGCAGAAAATATTTGCAGGAGCACTCAGTGCTCAAGTTGCGTTCATGGGAAGAATAAGAGTTTCAAGACCTTTGATAAAGATAAAGATATATAGTTAATAAAGATATTTAAATATAATTCTATGATGGTGTCCTCTCCCGTGTGCTGCACATAAGAAAAGTTCCAATCAGCCGATCACAGCGGTGTATAAATGAGACATTGTGAGTCCACTTTGATTGTGAATGAGACATGAATGAGATACAGCTTGTCCTCCAACAATCAAAGAGGAGTTGCACGAAGGCCGACGTGCTGCGACTCGCTTGTTTTCAGGCTATTAAGTGCAGCATGTCGTCGCTGTCCCGTGAAAAACACGCATCTCCTCCTGAATGCCATCTCTTGGCGGGCTACGAAAACGGCTGCTTGTGGCTTTGAAAGCAGAAAGCAGGAAAAGCAGATAAGCCAGACTGTAATTGAAATATCAGCGCTGAGTTAGTCAGAAGTTTCGCACTGAAGCCGGGTAGCGTGCCGGATTTGCTAACAGATACCGTCCAAACAACAACATCCAGACCTTCTTTTCTAATCTGGTTGTCACGGATGCACACAAACTGCTCACACCTGCTGTAATCTAGCACAGGTGCTGTTGGGTGTGTTTGCAAAACTAATGCTCAGTGGGACAGAATGGCACCGAAATACAGCTGACATCCGTCACAGTCACATGGTTGAGCCTTAAAATAATAATTTTCAAAATGACTGATTCACCTGTGTTTGCATGTCTTCACCAGACGTCAGTGCCCCCTGGCTTATACCAAGGACTACACACTTTTTAAAATTTAAATTAGCTCTATATTAATTTATTTATTGAACGTTTAATTCATAAGAACAAAATAAGTTATGGTTTGTGATTGCTTTTGCCTATTTGGCTGAAGGATTTCTGACACACACGTGATGAAAAAAAAGGTGTAGCCCAACTAATAAAACAAACGCCCTTTTGCTTATCTCAAGTGGTTTAGGGGTGTGTTCACACACACAAAGCATTATGGGAAGGCTATTCACACAGCCTCTGTTCAGTGAGGATTTGCAGGTTTCCTCTTACGCATTTTCAATTTGCAGAACTGTTTTGTATCTTCATCAAACAGGAAGCATCCGCCCGCCTAAAGGGTTCCTGAGCCAGAACCGGGGCTATATCTGAGAGTAGCCTCCGTATGAAGACGAGCAGACTAAAAGATGAAGTTCAACTTAATGGAACAGGGTATTCCAGGCAGTGGCCTGTTACAGCTAAAATAAGCTTTATTATTATTATTAGTGTGAAGCATGAGGTTAACCAAACAATATTGAAAAAAGAAACAAATATAGAATGCAAGCAGTGTTAATTTTATTTAGAAAAGGCACCATCTCCACCATGTTTTTGTCTGCCGCAGGTTTGAGCTTTCTGTGTTGTTATTTCTGCTTTCCATTGTTGTAGTTGCTGTGATTTCCCAGCTCTTCCCTCACTTGACTGTTACCAGCGCAAGTGTTCACACAGAGCCACAAATATGGTAAAATAATACATTCTCTTTATGAACATCAGGAACCAACGTTGGTAAAACACCGACCTTGCGAATGGGCAAGCTGTCTCCCTGGGAGCTGACCACCTCCACCTCAATACGGTCCATCAGGCCCTCCAGCTGGTCCCTGACGTCCCGGGCTCTTCTCATGGAGCGGAACTGGATGAAGTTCTCGTAGCACCACTGTGTGGAGTAACCGCTCTCCAACCACTGAGGGAGACACGCGTCATGGCCGCAGTTAGCACAACACCTGGGTTCTACTGTGTGAAACAGTGGTTCCAAACCTGTGGGTCTGCGCCCCACGCAGGGTCGCAAGATAAATCGGAGGGTTTGCGAGATGTATAACAGGAGAGGAAAAACAGAAACACACATTTCCAATACGATCGTGGTCTCCAGAGGATGAACCCTAACCACTTTGGTGATCCCCTGACTTGTTTCTCGAGCGCCACCATGAGGTTGACGTTTTTGGTTTTGAGTAGACCGCCATGAACTTTGGTACATTTTTGTTTCCTACAGGAGTCATTCTCATGGGGCTCATAGCGCCATCTAGTGGGCCGCGGAGGTAGTGGTGCTGCCAAATGGTGAGATAAAATGTAATTACATTTTTTTTTGTAATTTACAAATCTAGTTATTTTCACCGTGTTTCACCGGGTGAAATATGGTCCAAATGTAAATGTTTAATCGTCTCCAAACAATAGGTGAAAAAATATAAAATTTTGAACCTATTACACACACACACACACACACATACATATACATATACATATATACACACACACACATATACATAGAGAGAGAGAGAGAAAAAGACTATATTCCTCCAGGTTAACCTATTTTGAACATCTTTTCAACATTACATTCAGACTGTGCTTCACGGGGTGAAATATGGTCTAAATGTAAATGTTTAATCACAAGTCTACAAATAGTCTGTGATTTGTGTTGAATATGACAAAATCCTGTCAAATGAAGCAATAAAAACCACCGAAGCTCCTCTTAACACTCGGTCTTCCTCATTCATTTAAATGTACAAAAAGCCCTTTAAATAAAATTCATCAACACTAACTACGGCCTTAAAGATTGATGTGGAGCGGAAAGAAAAGCTCTCGGACACAGTTTTACATGAAAGACAGCATAAAGTTTTCTTGCAGGTTTGTTGGATTGGATCGCATTAGACTGAACAGCTGTGCACAACATTGAAGGCATTTTGATCACATCTTCAACTCCGCGTTTATACCTGTGTGTAGACGTTGAGCAGCACCAGGTGGTCTCCCCCTGGCACCACAAAGTTCATCCTGGCGTTGTCGGCGTGCACCACCTTGTCTTTGGGCCGGTAGAAAATAGAGTTGTTCACCGACAGCATGGCCGCTATCGTCAGAACTTCCTCCGAACACTTGTACCTGGAAGGAAGCAGAGACGTAAAAACAATGACATAGAAACATAGAAAAATGCAGAGAGGCAGAGAGAGAGATACAGAGAAAGCAATCGTAATCATCCCGAGCTAACGTGCATTCACTAAATAAGTTGCCAATTTGGCCACGTGGATCCAAACCACATTAGAAGGTGGTTTGAAATGCGGTGCTAATTCTACAGATCAATCAGATCAATCCGGCCGCTGAAATTGGGTTTCAAAGTGTCTTTTGCATCACTTGTTGCAACGCCTCTGTAAATCCAGAGTGACGGAGGCTCATCAAAGTGGCTGTGCACCTGTACACTAAACAAGCTCAGCAACAGAGGAGTTCTGCCCCACGACGGCTGTATGGAAGCCCAGATGATGGATCTTCAGTTCTGCTGCTTCCATGTTGGAAAGCCAGCGCGCATAGTAACCGACGCCTGTGCCGTTACCACAGCAACCCGTGAAGGCTGGCGGCGTTGGGACACACACATCTGATCTGATCACTTTGAATAACAGCGCACACAGCGATCTGATTTGCCTGCAGCCTTTGATAGTCTGTCCATATCCAGCAATCCACTTTTTTTATATCAGTACACAAAAGATCACAACGTTTACAACACAGAAGGGCAGCAAAAACCATTTAGTGATACTCATTTTCTGTTTCTCCCAGCTCACATGGTGAATAGATTCTACTTTCTTCTTTCAGAGCACGGTTTACACCTTTTTATCTCTGGTTCACTCCAGATCTCATTTGCCCAGTTGTGATTAAACTTCTCACCTTCTCCCTTAGAGACTCGTTACCAGTCTTCTCCTGCTTGCCTGGAAGCGTTTTGCTATATGTATTTTATTTTACTCTTATTGATTTAATACATGTTGTGCTTCACACAATATTACATACAGATGTGGCTTGTCAAGTGAACACACAGCGAAGGCTCATGCTGGTATCAGACTGGAGACTTACTGCTCGGAGGCCAGGATCATCTTGCTCAACATGGGGTCCACCGGTAGCTCGGCCATCCTGCGACCCAGCTGAACCCCAACAAACAACAGCAGAATGTTAAAGACATTTTAACCAACCAAAGACTTCATTCATTTAATCATTTCTACTACAGTAGTTACCAATCATGCACACAGCCATGCGCTCTGGAAAAAAACATCCTCACACACTAAAGTGAAATCAAAAGCTGTCACTTGTTAACGCCATGAGTCATTTCTCCCATGTATCAGCCCTTTTGATCGAGGAAGTGAGTGGCTCTAAAGTGCTGGAAATGTCCGGTATGTTCAGCATGTCGCACAAATATGCAGCCGATCAGAGTGAAGATGGACACAGTTTGTGCGGGTGAAGCAAAAACATTACACATCTCTTTTCTGTGACTGAAGTTCAACATGTGAAACAAGTTTCTCCTGTTTTCATACGACACTGTTTTGATTTGACTGTTTGAAGAGGACGGAGCGGCTGGCATCATTAAACCACTTCTTGTTGCACGTGCTCGATGGCACAATAATGGTCGGAACGTCATTGATTTCTTCTGCAGGTTTACTGGATTTTCACTGAATAAAGAACTTGTAATGAACACCAGATCTGATAAACTACTAAAGTGACTGTACACATAACTCACTAACTAAAAATTGATTTAATGTTATGTTACTCTTTAAGGATAGCAAGATTCTGAGAGACTCATTGACTCTAAAACCTCAAAGCTTAATCCATTAGGGTAAAATGTCCCTATATTATTAGGTACCAAAACATTAAATAAGCAGAAATTAATTGGCTAATATTTTAATAATCAAATGATCTTTTTAGACTTTTTAAAAAAACATTTGCTGGTTCAAGGATTTGATGTTTGCTGCCTGCTCTGGAGCTGCAGAATCGGGTGATAACTCTCTGCAGGTTCATCACTACGAGGAATTCCTTTCACTACGTTGTCACATTGTAATAACATTATTTATTAGCTTGATGTGTAATTGGACGTTTGATGAACACGGGCCCCTGCGTTCGTACCTTGGTGAGCTCTCCCAGGTGGTTGAGTGCTCCCAGGGCGTAGAGCTGCTCCAGCGCTAAGACCAGAGTCTCATGAGGAGGCGGGTCCATGAAGTCAAAGTGAATGAGGTCGTTGATGCCTGCAAGCAAGTATTAGCATATTGCACAGTCACAGCCATCAAATAGTGAGCTAATCCACTCTAATTTAACGACATAAGTGTTTGACATGACATTGTTGTGATATTCGTTATATCCCATCCGACAGAGCTTCCTCTTCTCACCCAGACTCTTCAGCAGCAGGACTACATTTCCCAAGTTGGTCCTCTGAATCTCAGGCACGGTCGTTTCCTCCATCTCGTGTTTAAAGGCCCAGGCTGTGTAAAGCCTGAAACATTTCCCAGCAGCCACTCTGCCTGCACGGCCCGCCCTCTGGTTGGCCGAAGCCTGAAGGTGAAACAGAAACACGCGGCGCGAGTTGGCAAAACGTTTGGAAACAAATACAGAGGCTCGCAACGCACACACGCGGATTAACAATAACGGATCGTTTGTTGCACGGAACCATCCAGTCGTCCCTGGAAACTGGAAAGCCTGGCGAGGTGGATTCACACTAATAACACACAACACACGGCCTCCTTTATACAATATCACAGCTTGTAGGATGCACCCGAGACCCCCATGTTTAGAAATCATGTGCATTCACTGTACTCATCACTTCGCCTCATCTCTAATGGCCTACTTGTTGTAAAAATAAACAAACAGAGCGCAGATACCCGTGAGCAGGGCGTGACGATGAGTGACTCCATGCCGGTGCGGGCGTTGTAACTCTTCTGTTTGCAGAAACCCGGGTCGATGACGTAGATGATGCCGTCTATGGTCAGCGAGGTCTCTGCTATGTTGGTAGCCACCACCACCTGGGATTGACGGGGAGAGAACTCAGTGCCAAGAGATAATGTGATTAAGCGCTGCTAAAACAAAGCGGAGCGGAGATTAAATCCCGCTGTTAAACAATGGGAACAAACACGTGATAAAAACCTCAAAGCGGTGTTTAAAAACTAGGATACTCAGCCTCATTGTTCTACAGCAGCATCTATTGGTGAACAATAGCAAGGACATTTAATCTGACGGCCCTTGCTTATTACAAAACTGATACAGTAAACAGATAGAGAGCTTTTGTCTTCATGTATGTCGCTCAAGGAAACACACTTGTTATCACAGTTTTCGGAGTATTTCCTGCTTGCCAGGTTGAAATATTAATCCTACAGTGACCTACTGGATCCTGGGCAATTGTATTAGGAAACAATGAGTTCTGCAAAAGTGTCCTGCGCGGAAACAAGCCATCGTCTCACCTTACGGGCTCCAGGTGGAGTGGGGTTGAAGATCTTGGCCTGCATGTCAGACGGCAGGTTGGCGTAGATGGGAAGGACGAGCAGCTCTGCTATCTTCGAGCCGAGCCGCCTGCATCTCTCCTGGAGCATCTCGCAACACGCCTCGATCTCCTCCTGCAAGACGCACGCGGGCAGAGAGGTTAAAGAGGCGACCCCCACGCAGCGCGAAATACCTGGAATTTACCCTTTGTAGCAAAATCCTTCAGTGAATGCCATTGATACCTGATGATCGGTGAATTTGGTCCGGACAAAGGAGGAAAAACAAACAAAACATACATTGTGGGCTTTGTATATATATACAGTACCCTATTACATTGTTCTACACACCCTTACACTGTGTTGTTTACAATTTGTAGAAACTGTGACTCTTGACAGACATCTTGGAAGAATCCCACGCTCGACATAAACAGTACCTGTCCGGTGAGGAAAACCAGAACGTCTCCCTGAGGCTGGGTGACGTGGATCTGCAGCACTGACACCACACAAGCTTCCAGGTAGTCTGCCTCTGGAGCCTTGACAACACAACACAAAGAAATGCACAGCAACAGAACCGTTTGAGATTTGGGGGGCAGGGTTGTCTAGACTCATTTTTACCCCCTTTTAGAACCTTAACAAATCATTTATAACATTTGGTTTTCTTTTCTAAATGCTATGGGTTAGGTGAACAAAGATGATATCCGAGCTCACAACAACGCGTTGTATTTACTGTTACATTCATTTTTGTTAAAAAAAAAATGTTTTGGAGTAGCCGGGAAGAAAAGACAGCGACCATAAACCAAAGAATTCACAAGTTATTAAAAAGAAAAAGTAATGCGTTCTGTATGAACTATTCCATTAAACATGCTAGTTCCTACTTTAGTGTAGAAGATGTCGACGGGGAACCTCCTGCCAGGGATCCTGAAGACGGGCGCGTCGTCAAAGAAGCAGGAGAAGCGCTCGGTGTCCAGAGTGGCGCTGGCCACCAGCACCTTCAGGTCCGGTCTGAACCTGGCGATGTCCTTAATCAGACCAAACAGGATGTCTGTGTGCAGCGTTCGCTCGTGGGCCTCATCTATGATGATCACACTGGGGGGAGAGAGACATGGAGCGTGGGGAGAGGGGAGGTTTGAGCACAATACAGTAAACAGTAGTACCTGCAGGTGTTCAATAAATGTTCGTGAACATATTCATTTTAAATGTGACACTGCAGAAATGAACTGTGGGAAGTTTATGGGCAACTAATGACACGAGGAATTGGGATGTCAGGCAGTGGAAGGATGAATGAAAAGATATAAGTGTGATGAAAAAAAAATTATGCTCAAATGAAAAAAAAATGTAAAAAAAAAAAATGTGTGTGTGTGTTACCTGAATAGTAACTTTATTTTCTGAACGAGTCAAAGAGAAACTCAGCAGTTAGCGACTCCCTTCTTTGCATTACCTGTAGCTGGCCAGGTCGGGCTCGGTGAGAAACTCTCGGAGCAGCATGCCATCTGTCATGTACTTGAGCACCGTCCTCTCCGATGTGCAGTCCTCAAAACGAATGCTGTAACCCACCTGGATGAAGCAGGAATGTTAATATGAAAATCAGGAATGCTAGAAAAGACACAAAACTATGATACAGTGTAAGACAGAAATCTTTGCATCCTTTTGACACGTTTAAACTTAATAAAAACTGTGCGTGTAATAAAGTGAAAATAAAATGGGACCAGCGTGATAATGTGCCAAACTCACCTCGTTCCCAAGCTTGACGCTCATTTCCTGTGCCACTCTGGCCGCCACCGACATGGCCGCCACTCTGCGAGGCTGCGTGCATCCGATCTTCATGCCTCCTTCGGTGTAGCCCTGAGAGAGCAACGACAGGCTGGAGGGTAGATTCATTTACCACTAGTGCTACCTGGCTGTAGCTTCAGATTTACTGTAAAGATGTCAGATGTGGTATGGATCTTCTCATATGACCCTGGGCAAAAAGTATTTCCTAACATTTGGATAACTTTTTAACCTTTACATTACCTTGTTACCATGCAGTCATGCTCCCCTGTAGCAAATTGTGTTACCTTTTGATATACTGTTACACTTGTAATGGTCCTATAAATGAGAATGACATGTTTCAAATGGGAGTATATGACTCCATAATAAGATTCTGTGCTCACATTTTCCAAGAGGTACTGTGGGATCTGGGTGGTCTTTCCGGAGCCCGTCTCCCCCTCAATGACCAGGATCTGGTGCTCGTGGATGGCAGCTAGCAGGTCCTCTCTGTAGGGGAAGATGGGCAGGCTGCGTCGGACCTCCTGCATGGACTGTTTGTTCAGCTCGGCCTGGGACAGAGCCGGGGCATCCTGGTCCTGAACACCACAGGGTCCAAAGAAAAGGCCACTTCAGATCACTGCCATTGTTCTTTAATTTGAAGGTTTTTTTCTTCAGGACACCATGACGAGACATGTGGAGACACTGACTGATGCACTGATTTAGCACTGCACGCCACGTGTTTTCTTTCCTTGTCAAAAACCTGGTGCCTACATTACCCACAAGGCAACTCGGCCACAGACTGTTTTGGTGGAGGTTCGGGTGTGTCATGCTAATAGCGGCTAATGTAGCCTCAGGCTTCTAACCTCAAGCAAAGATTAAGAGTGGGCTGCAGAGGTCTAGTTAGCTCACTTCTTTCTAATGCGACACAACCAGGATTTTGTCATTTTCAAACTTGTAGTCTTCAGCCCCAACTTACTCAAGTTATGTCACTTGAGGCAATTTATCAGACTTCACGCAGCTCCCTCTGGAGCCACAAAACGCTGTTTTGTTAATGTGAAACACTAACATTTGCAGCAGTATTACACTTTGATGTGTAAAATCGGAGGAGTTCCACTTTAAACCAAATTCATTCTAATTGGCAGGCGGATTCAGGATCTCACCAGAAAATTGCATTTCCACTCTTAATAATAAATACTGTTTGACTGCCGACTGGAAACTGTGGCAAGAAGAACAAATGTACTCGACAAAGACTAGTCAAAAGTGTTTAGCTCGGTTCCTATCACTGGGAAAGTGAAATTAAAATTGAAACAAACAAAAACAATAATAATAATAATGAAGATGAGCCTCACCTTTTCCGCTCGAGTTCCCTTCATGGTGATGGCAGCGCTGACAAAGTCGATCATCTCGTCCTCCTCCAGGATCAGCTGGTACTTTTCCTGCTCGTGCTTCATCCCTTGCTCTCGCTCCCTCTTGGCCCCGAAGGTGAGCGAGGCCGTCTTCAGCCTTTCCTCCTCCCAGCGGCCCTGCTCTCCACCCAGCTCCATGGGAATGTCCTCCAGCTCCAGGTCCCTCTGGGGCACATCCTGGTCAGCAAAGAGAGGTGGGGAAAGAGCTGAACAACCGAACCTTTGTGCACTTTATTAGGTGTCTGCACATTGTGTCAGGACGTGACAGCCCTCCTTCCTACCTTGCTCCGCTTCTCCTCCGGCATGTAGTATCTGTTCTTCCTCTCCTCCTGCTCCTTGGCACCAGCCTTTTTGTAATCTTTAGCCAGGTCGCGAAGGGTGCGTTTGTATTGCAGCTCCTTTTTCTCCCTCTCTGTCAGCTCGTCTGTAGAGAAAAGGTACTCGTCGTCTTTGATCTCTGCCTCCAGGTCCTCCAGCTTCTCTTCCTCTCTCTTCTTTAAATACTCCCAGCGAGAGCGCTTCCTCAACTCTGGCACCTAGAGAGGGCACGAGGAAGACAAAAGATCAGCAACAGTATTTTTTTACAGCCTTTATTCCCCAAAACAACATATTCTAATGCCCACATGTAGGGTACATAAGTGGTCTACTTGTGATAGTGACAAGCACAAATAGAAACTTGGAGCACTTACCATGTTCTTCTGATCATCCTCAGCCATCTTCAGCCTCTTCTGGGCTTCCTCATAAGCCTGGAGAAAAACAAAGACAAAGAAGTTTACATGCGTGACACAACGGGTTGATTGCATGAGCTGCGTCGCAATTCCCTCGTCTCCCACCTTTTTGTCGGTCCTCTCCGTTATGTTGCGGGTCTTGTCTTTGTCTTTCAGCTTCACCCGCTCGGCAAACGCGTCTCTCTCTTCGATGTCCTGCTGTCGCTCTCTCTCTTCCTTCTCCCACTCTTCCTCTTCCTCCTCTTTCTTAGCAGGATTTTGGTCCATTTGGCCTGAATTACCCCTGATATTAAAAAAGAAATGCATCAAATCGCAGCTTCGGTACAACGTTTTATTACTAGTTTAAAAGGCTTTGAATGGTTCAGGACTTCAATACTTTGCTGACTGTCTCTCCTTCTACTCTCCCGACTGCTGCCTTAATCGATCAAGCACCAAACTATTAAAAGTACCAAAAGTTAACTCAGTGATACCTACGATGTTTTATGATGCTTTAATCTGGGATTAATCACTGATTTAACAAGACTAGCTATGTTACAGAAAAACCCAGGTTTAGTTTAATTCTTTACAAACAATAACTCTGTAGGATTGTACGGTGAACATGTTCGTTTTCACTACTCCTGTTTTAAACACTGCCAAATGACGAGATGAAACCACAACCGAAACAGCATTTACAATAACGATAAACTCAAAATAAATTAGGAAATCATTCAGCTATAACTGTTATCAGCAAATGCTATGAAACAGCCTATACTGCTCTACTATTAGCACTATACACAATCCCATGTTACCGCATGAAACGACATGAAACAAACAACAACTTTTAAACAAGTATAATAAAATCAGTACAAAATCTTTGGATTACCTTTCAGGTACTTCATCCTCACTAGACGACTCGCTCGCTTTCTTCTGTCTGATGTGCCTCCTCTTCTTTCCTCTGTCCTTGTCTTTGCTTTTCTTTTTCCCTTTCTCCTTCTCCTTCTCCGCCTCTCCGTCGCTGTCGCTGTCCTCCAGTAACGTGTACGTCCGATTCTTCCTGTCCATTTCAATGGCTTCCCGCTCCATCGCCCGGGACGGTTTCTCAACAACTTGCTTGCGGGGAATCTATAATAGACCGCGGTATAAAAGATTGTTAGAGGTTTCACTGCCACCGAAACGCCCCTTACTGAAAATGCAAGAACTACTGCACTGTTTGAGGTATTTATAGTTTGTGTGAATATGTGATGTGAATAACGATACACTTTAATGAATATACCTTGTTAAAGAGCTCTTGCGCGAAGGCCGTCACACTCTGGTCGATGTCAATCGTGCCCGTCTTCTCGAGACGAGCCACAAAGTCTTCAGGGCTAGATGCTTTCCGTGCAGTGCCGATCATGAATTGAGACACATATCTGTCACTCAACCCGAGGATGTCATGGAGACGGTCATTCACCCACTGCTCCAGATTGGCCATGGTGCCTGCTATGGAAGCAGTCACAAGAAAAATACATTGTTATCCGTAATCCAGGTGTAGATGTGAGACATAGTTACAGAAACGGCGGGCTAATCCAATGTATAAGTTGTTAAAGTGGCAGAGTACACTACCGGTTGCAGAGCCGTAACATGCACATACACACTACATGTACATACACTCCATAGTCAGACGTGAATATAGTTTGTAGCCACTTTATTAGGTACACCTGTACAATCTAACTAGCTCAATACTACACCTCTCAAGATACACACTAACACTAACTGTAACCTCAATGCTAAAACATCTAAGTCTAAAGTCTTTTAGATTAAAAAGTTGTGAATAAAAGCGCTACCACACTTTATATAAGACAAAAGCCTTTTAAACTTCACTTACCGCTTTTTCAAATGCCCAAACAACGTTGTTGTTGTTGTTATGCTAGAGTTGGCAGGCTGTGAGTTAGCTAACTCGGCTAACTCCAGTTAAGAATGAGGTGTTAGCTTGAGTTGTAGTTCACAAGTTTCCAGTAAGGACACTTGACGGATACGTACATCCTTCAGCCATGTCAAAATATTTATTAGTGCCAGTATTTCTTCCAATAAAACAGCACATAAAAACAAAACATTAATACATGTTGTGTTAACTTCGTAGCTTAACGCACGCTTATGTTGAAAGCGGAAATACGTCATATAAAATTGCCGAAGAAGTGTAGCGCTGCGTAAGAGGCTGCGGCGCTTCCTGCCCCCACGCGGCCATCTAACAAACAACAGCAATCACCGGCTCAGCCGTGTGTCCACAGTTGTTTCAGTAAAACCACATGTAGGCTACAAATATACACACAGAAACATGGTGAAGAAAATCACAGCAACAGCACGGTATGGTAATATTGCTCAGTTTTGAAGTACTGAGAAATTATAAACGCATGCAAAAATAGCGTTTTTAAAAAAGAATGCAATCATTAATTTGGACTTCTACACACACCATTTAAAGATGTAAGCATGTAAATAATACAGTGGATTCTGATTAACTGGTATCTAATGTAATAACAACAACAACAACAATAATAATAATAATAATGATTATCATAAGAAAGAATGTTTCTATCGTTATTATTGTTCATATTATTTGTGACCGTCTATTATTATTATTAGAATTTGCATTATAATACAATGTTAAATGACTACGTGATACACATTTTACATTTGCGCTACAATAAAGGATATTAATAAAGATTAATGTCGTTCTAAGGTGTTCTAAAGTGTTAGGTGGGATGGCGGTACGTAACCGAATGTGAAAACGGATGTGATCCTAAACAAGATCACCAAAGTAACAAACGAGATTACTTTTTTTACATTACCACAGTAGGAGTGAGAGCAAGAAGGCGTGCTCTCCAGGTCGACAAACACAAGTCGAAAGAGATCGATAATAATCTACTTATCAGCGCTGTTAAATATCTCAGTCCCCTGAGGCCAAGTCTCTCCGTGGTCCTCTCTCTCTCGATCCTCCATTCTGCTCGGCCGCAGGTCTCACCTGTGAACGGGTGGAGATGAAGACTGCGCGGAGCATCCGAGGATCCCCGGTGCTACTGCTGCTGCTGCTGTTCACAGGGGTTTGCATGTACAGGTACAAGCCTGTCGTCATCGTGCATGGCATTTTCGATGGACCAAAAGAGTTCGAAACGCTGTCTTCTTACATAACCAAGGTAGGACGTCTCAACAGTGAACATGTGCAAAGATGTAGCCTAAAAACCCATGTTTTTATAATGTTTTTTTTTTTTGATCGTTAATTGTAGCCCATCAGCAGGCTAGAATATTACAATCAGTGGTACTGAAGTACTCACAGCTTTTATTTAATAAAAGTAATAGCACCGGAGTGTAGCCCTGCATTCAAAATGTTACTTAAGTAAAGGTACAACAGTATTAAAATAAACATGTAATTACAGAAATAAAAGTGAAAGTACCCATAATGCAGGATGGCCCATTTCAGAATAATGATTATGTTTGGATTATAAATACATTACATTACATTACATTTAGGCATTTAGCAGACACTTTTATCCAAAGCGACTTCCAAAATAAGAGCTTTACATAAAGTGCATAGAATCATGGTCGAAAACAACAAGATGTCATCAAATGGTATGAGTGCTGGCGATGAGTCACAAGTGCCATAGGTAAGTACATTGCTGCCAGTGGCAAAATCGAAAAGAGCATTAATCTAGGAACAGATTATATCCGTTCTTTATCAGGCACAGTACAATCAAGCTAAACAACAATTCTCATATAATATCACACAAAATGCTATACTTTATAGAGCCAATGTGTCACATTTGTTGTATTCCTGGAACAAATGAGTCTTAGGATCTGATGGTTGACTGTGTCAAATGCTGCAGACAGGTCTAGCAGGATGACAGCAGATGATCTCCCCGCAGCTCTGGCAGACTGGAGGGCATCAGTGAATGACAGGAGGTCAGTTTCTGTGGAGTGACCGGGTTTGAAGCCTGATTGGTTGGGGTCGAGCAGGTTGTTCTATTTGAGGAAAGTAGACAGTTGAATAAAAACAGCACGTTCAAGTGTTTTGGATAGAATTGGTAACAGAGATACTGGTCTGCAGTTCTGGAGGAGGGATGGGTTGAGAGAAGGTTTTTTGAGTAATGGTGTGACACGGGCCTGTTTGAAAGCAGAGGGGAAGGTCCCTGACGCAAGAGATGAGTTAATTCAATTCAATTCAATTCAATTCAATTCAATTTTATTTATATAGCGCCATATCATAACAAAGTTATCTCAGGGCACTCAATCACATGGAGCCAGTCGAGACCAACTTCCACACACACAAAGAC
>JAVQJL010020406.1:0-26909 GCA_036024295.1 Nannoperca obscura | reverse complement strand
TTCTGCCATTGGCAGCGATGTACTTACTTATAGCACTTGTGATTCATCTCTTACAAGTCTGATGAGACATCTTGTTGTTTTCCATCATGGTTCTATGCACTTTATGTAAAGCTCTTATTTGGAAGTCGCTTTGGAAAAAAATGTCTGCTAAATGCTTAAATGTAATGTCTTATCTTAAAATGGTCAAATCTGGTGTTTTACACATTTTAACAGTAATGTTTGGCTTGATCTTTATAGATTATTATTCTATTCTCAGCCAAGAACCAACTTAACCTGTTCATGTATAATTACACAAACTCCTGATGAAGTTACTAAATGTTATTAGTGACAACACGTTTTTCTTGCACTATGTTCAAATATGTGCATGTACACACGTGTTGCTCAACTTATATGAAATACACATTCTTTAATGGAACATCAACATTTCAACAGAACAAAAGTGGCCTCCATTCATTTTAATCCTTAGTTCAGCTGTGGTCTCCATTATGTTGGCTGTGAATTCAAAAGATCTACAAGACGTAAAAGCTCTTAAAATATAATATATTTTTTAGATAGTTCAAAGTAAAAAGTGGTTCCAGAGTGGTCTGTCTGTCTGCACTGCATTACCTAAACACTGGCCCAACATCCTCCTCCCTAATATAAATGCCCTTTACATTTTTAATTATATTAAACTAGATTTATACCACAATCGTTGTAAAGTTAATCCCCAATAAAGGGAAGAGTGTAGTCATTATATGACAGCAAAAAAACACAATAAAGTTCGATAGAGTCTCATAAAACGTTCTAACCAATAAGTCTGGGTATGTATTACACTGTACAACAGTCCTCTCTGTGTGTCCAGACAGGAGGGTGGAGTTTAACGCCTCTCTTTCCGAACTAACTACCGGACACTCCGCCTTTCTGCCCCCGGTAACAGAGCTTCCGTCGCCGGATTCCAGGGTCAGACGCTCTCCGATCAACTTTCTGTCTGAACGTTTTGACCGAAAATAAGTAAAGCGAGGCGTACTCCGACCCACTCTGAGGTGAGACTCGCACCCGTCACCTTAGTTTTATTTACGACTTTTTGTCCTTTGGGGAACTCAGCAGTTGCCATTTTTGTGTTTTGAGCTCTGTGAACCACCGCGGTCAGACTCCGGCGCTCCGACAGCAAACACAGAGGAAAGTGACCCGTCAGCGCAACACTTAGCTTGAGTCACACGCAGTTTCAACACATTTAAAGCAGGATTGACTTCGTTCTCTGTCTCGAATTCCGCTTCGGCTTGACTCACTGGCAGACACACGGATACACTCATCCACCCAGACAGCTGCCTGACACCGTGTCTGCCGGGCCCCGAGGGCGGAGCGACGGAACCAGGCCGCAGCTGGAGTTGCCCGGCCCCTGCCTGCCAGGTGAAAGGCGTGGCGCTGGGTGGCGCGGGATACTTTCTTTGTAACACCTGAGTGTGTGTGTGTGTGTGTGTTAGTAACCTGAGATCGGGGCTGAGCTGGAGTCTCTGTTGAGGAACTGTTCTAGCGGTTTATTTCACCCAGATGAGAATCAGTTTACCGCCCCACGGGCCCAGATCACGCGGACACATTATGGACCGTAATGACGAAGGATTGCACATTTTCGAGGTTTGACCCTTCAGACCGACTAGTGGAAAGTGTGTCAGGGTGGTTTCAGTAACTGTTCATTGACCGGTGGATACATTGAGGCCATGGCGCTGTCTCAGATCCAGTGTCTGGACGATCACCACGTCAACTGGCGCGTGAGCGAGAGCAAACCGGAGTTTTTCTACAGTGAGGACCAACGGCTGGCGGTCGAGGCTCTCATCTCCAAGGGCCGCGATGCATTCACGGACTGCATCAGCAAGAATGGCGTCCGGGAGTTCCTCTCGGAGCCGGAGCTGGAGCGGATTGCACACATAGCAGAGGCCTACCGGCCTGGCCACGAATATCATCAAAAGCCAGAGACACCGGGGAACATCACGCCGGGGCCGGGGAACATCACGCCGGGGTCCGGGGAAGAAGGGGGAGACGGTGAGGTGTCGCTCCAGTACTGGCCAGACCGGTCTGAGGCCTCGGTGGCCGTGCTGGATCTCGGGTGGCCCGAGGCCATTTCATATCGAGGGGTCACGCGCGTGACCGTGCACACCCAACCTCCAGCCGACGGCCACACGCACATCAAGGAGGTGGTGCGCAAGAGCATTGCATCAGCGCAGAAGGTAGGCAGTGAAGAAGAAGATGATGTTTTAATGGAGTTCAGGGGATATCCAACAAATCAAACAGAAAATAACAAAAACACCTCTCAATACTCCAAGTACAGACCTACAGTAAAAAGTAAGGTTGTATTTAATTCTACAGTTCTACAAAACATCATGGTTTTAACATTTCCCTGGTTGCTCACAATGCACACTACAAAGCAGTGCTTGTCTGACACAGTAAAGAAAAAAGAGCTTTATAAGCTTCACAAAGGCATTTCAGGGCTGTTGTGTTTAGAGCTCAAATGATTAGTAGATGAATCAATAAGCAGATCGACAGGAAATTAATCGACAAGTGCTTTTTTTTCAGTCATCTTTCAATCATTCTCAAACATTCTCCGCACATGTTTGGGGTTTGTACTGTTGGTCGGACAAAACACAGCATTGAAAGATGTCACTGTTGTTTCTGAGTATTATAAAGGGCATATTTCACTGTTCGCTGACATTTCACAGATAGAATCGACATAATATTGGGCAGATTAACAGTTAATCAAAACAACCATTTGTTACAGCCCTAATTGTGTTGCATTACATTTATGTTTTTGTCAACCCCCCTCTAGTTCAATATCATCACAGACAAATTAAGAATGATTGTTTTGATCAACGGTTTGTCGCAATTGTAGTTGGACACTAGACTAATTCACATCTACCAAAAAATAATCACACATGATTTTCTTTGGGCTGAATTTTATCCAGTTTCTCTCATTTGTGTCTGTCTTGTTGATTGGTTTCGTTTGTTTCACTATGTCGTGTCTTATGATCCTTTCTTCTTCCCTTTCACTACTTCTCTCACATGCGCTGCACGCACACAATCACACAACAAAGCTTTAATGACACAAGTCTGATCTTGACACACCAGTGGAAAGAAATGTTCTGATGTCAGTGAATACGTTACATGCCAGCACATTATACACCACCTTTACCGCCCACATACATAAATTCTGGCACATGCACACATAGTCGTCTAACTTCCCCAAAGCAATAAAAGTCTTAAATTAAATAGACTTGGTTCCAGAGTTACATAGGTTTTTAGTGCTTGGAACTACAAAACTTCCCCCCTAAGGCTACTGTTCCACTGAGCTCCTCTAACTTCTAATACCTTGTACTTTTTCTAACCTTTTCTAGGATTGACAAGGCCATGTTTCATAACACTCACGTATAATGACAATACAGTTGATGTGAAATCTGTGGTAACAAATATTCTAACCTCAAGGTTCACTAACTAGCTCTCACTCTAGAGCTATTTTCTATCTTATTCACGGAGTTGTCATTCTTTGGGAGCGCAGTTCTGTGAACCCACCGAACATACACTGTCAAGACACTTTACACTCTACAACCGCTCTGCAAATCACTCTTTGTTTGCAGCAGTCTCTTTATGGGACGTCTACATTCACACCAGTTACAATAGTCTTTGTCTTTGAGGGTTTAATGATCTTTTTGGATTCAGTTATTGTAAGTGCCCAGCTTCCTTGGAGGATTTAATGGATTTAATATTGTTGATAAGAGCAGCTGAAACTGAACCCACCCTCACAGAACAGGAAACACTAACACCATTTGTGGTTTCCTGTGTGTGTGTGTGTGTGTGTGTGTAGGTGATAGCCGTGGTGATGGATGTGTTTACAGATGTGGATATCTTTCGAGATCTGCTTGATGCAGCCTACAAACGCAAAGTTCCTGTATACATAATCATTGACATGGCTGCAGTCCCCTGCTTTCTTTCCATGTGTGGCAGAGCTGATATGCACCGTGGACACCTAAAGGTATGACTACACAGACACACAAACACACACACACACACCCAGATGATGTTATGATAAGCTGGGGGATGGCTACTCTCGATAAGTTTATAATATTAGAAACCTGTTTATTTCAAAAACTTCAACATGTCAAATACAATGATTTTGTTAGACACATTTTGTTGTGATGAGTATACTACTTTACAGGGGAAATATTTGAAAGTTGAGCACATACTTGATGTAGGTGTAACAGGTTTTTGCCCGTAGGCATTGATAAGGTGCATGCACAAGCTAGTTCACCATAGGCTGGATTTCATTGTTCTTTTCCTCTCTGAGTTGAACTGGTTCAGGCACTAACAGAAAATACTTAGTGTTTCATTACTTTTTTTATATTTTAGACTGGAAGCCAGAAAGACACTAAGCACATTCCCGTCTGTGCTGCAGGCAATTAAATAAACCACACGCTACTTTCTGTAGCATGTTCCTGTTTCATTTCTCCTTCTTCCTTCCTCATGGCCTTAACCACCAGACCTGCCCCCTCTTTGAGCTTTTTCCTTATCTGGCATATATTATTATAAGCACATGTCTCCTTTGAGATTTCACACAGAACATTTACTTACGAGGTAACGCTTGGCCTGGAACCACACCCTTATCACAGGCCCAAAGACAAACACTGCAGGGTGTGTCATACAAGCATGCATGGCTATAGTCCATGCTCCAACCTGTAGAGCCAACACGAGGTTATGGTGGTACTAATAGAAAAGAACTGTTCTTGAACAACAAGAAAACTCATTCTTCTTTTTACCCATTCTCTTGTTGCCTTTATTTCATGTTTTGTTCACTAAAATCCTTCCTCCCACCAACGCTTAATCCCCAAGAGCCTCCCTTTATCTAGCATTAACCCTGTATGTGTGTGTGTGTGTGTGTGTAGAATCTGCGTGTGCGCTGCTGTGGAGGTGTGGAGTTCTACACACGGTCGGCACAGAAGGTGTGTGGATCACTGAGCCAGAAGTTCCTCCTGGTAGATGGAGACAGAGCCATCTCTGGTTCATACAGGTGAGCAGTGTACTACACAGTATAGTGAGTGTGCGTGGACACAGTGCTACATTTCTGAGTATCATGACAGACAATCTTAGCAGCAGACAAAATGTGTCGGATATCCAGAAACACAACTCCAAATGAATGTTGATCTTAATACTTATCTGCTCCATGTGTAAATAGGCAGCTGCTGAGGATGACGGCATTGTACTGAGAAGTCACTGCAGTGGATTGATGTTTTCATGTCTGTGTTATTCTAGCTTCACCTGGTCCTCATCTCGTTTGGACCGTAACCTCATCACTGTGATCACAGGACAGGCAGTGGAGACCTTCGACCTGCAATTTTGTGACCTTTACCTCATGTCCAGAAGTGTGTCTCTTAACAAGGTTCCCATGGTAGATGAACCAATCCCTGACCCGCTCCCGCAGGCAGCTCCTGCTCCAGTGTCAACTGCTGTTGCTAGGAAGCTCATCAATCCCAAATATGCCCTTGTTGCCACAGGAACCCACACAAGTCCCACTTCTTCAGACCAAAACTCCAGCAACAAGAACTCAAACACCCAACATCCCACCGGGCTAAAAATTATGAAGGGCCGTCTTAAGGGGGTTATCGAAGAGCCGCCCATACACCCGGGATTAGCCAATCTGGAGAAAGCGTACCTGATCCCGTACCTTCCCACCTGGCCAGAGCCTGACCCACCAAGCGATGTGATTGGCTTCATCAACATCAGGGATGAAAAGCGAGCCAATCAGGTTCACTTACAGAGGTCAGAGAGGTTTGAGGTCAGCCAAGCTATACGCTTCAGCTCACCACTGACACTACCAGCAAAGACTGAGGAACCCGCTTCAGATCGGGACACACATGCGGTGGGAACACCTTCTGGGAATACAAATACAGACGCCTCTACTCCTGTGAGTCCAAATGAGAAACAGCTCAAAGAGCAAACGCACACAGCTCTGAATAAAGACCAAACTGATGCAACAGATTCCAGAGTGCCCCCTCAGCAGCCAAACACACCTTTAACACAACACAAGCACAAACCAAAGGCACACACCCCTACATTACCATCCAATGTTACTGCTGATTCACAGCCAACAGACAATGCTAAACAAACTCCAGAGAATCCCCCAACTAAAGCACCTCCTGTTCCCAAACCCCGCACACTGCAGTTAGTCATAGACCCCGACCCCTCAGAGCAGCCTGGCCAACCGCAGGTCACCCTGATGAAAATGGACCAATTGGAAAGTTTGGAGGCCTTTAGCAAAAAGAGAACACAGGAGGAGCTGACACCAGGCCGTGGCCGCACAACATCAAAGGATGACGATGTGGACTCTGGCAGCAATGGTGACGGCAGCCATGACAGCACCAAGGTCATGTGTGACCGAGCAGCCAATGATAATCCCTCAAGCACTTCAACAGTATCAGAAGAGGAGTTTTTTGACTGTTCCCAGCCAGAGCCAAGAGACCCGTTGACCAACGGAGTGACGACAGGGTCAGGTCGCGGGCATCGTCAGGGAGATGGGGTCAACATGATGGCCCGCCTCTCCCAGAGCATGCTGGATCTACGGGAGACCAGCCCGTCAGATGACAGCATTGCACTCATCCGCCAATCACAGCAGCTCCGCAGACAAGTACACGCCTCACCACATAGACACATAGGACAGGTGAGCACCCAGTAGAGATAAAATCAATATTTCTAATCCTTTGGTATTGAAACATTTAGTCAATCAACTGCTTAATCTACTGACGACAATTTGTGGCCAGAAATTAATATTTTAATCATTTAGACAGAAATGACAAAATGTGCTTATTTTATGTTTTTTTCCCAGTTTTCTCACAACTGATCAAGCGATTGAAATGATTACTTGATTAATTGATTGACAGCAAGTTAACCATTTTAATAATCAACCAGTTGTTTTTTAAAGTAAGTTTTCAAGAAAAATTCTACATGGTGACAACATGTTGCTTTTCTCTGTTTGATATCATTGTACAATTTATATCTTTTGGTTATTAGCACAATGAAGACTTCCCCGTGGAGTATAGGAAATTGTACTGGGTATTGTATATTATTTTCTCTTGACTCTTAGTTGCAGCCCTAGGTAACACTGACAAGTAGATGTTGATGCAATACTTGACCATAATCTTTTAAATCTTTTTTTAATGCTTCCTCAGCAATGACTGACAAAAACAAGTGTAAAGGTTCCCAGTAAAAGTGTTTGCCAATGAACACGTTGGCAGCACAGTTCAGTGATGTTCCAGAGTTACAGGAATCACACACACATTTACACAAATCCCGCTAAAAATGGGTGTGTCTCACCGTTGGTGTCAAAGCAAGCCACTACTTGCTCACAGTGAACATGTCATTCCTTTTCCTAATTATAAGGTGTGTGTGAGATTGTCCGCACGCACCTGGATAGAGAGCTCGGCTAATCATGCCAGGGAGGATGATGAAGATGAAGGGCAGCATCTTCAGATAGGCAGCCAGGATTGATGCTCCTTTCACGTGACTCATGTTCTTAGCAGACAGGGACCGTTGTACAATCACCTACACATACAGAAACACAAATAATAATGATAGTACAAACTTTATTTATATAGCACATTTCAAAAGACATAATACCAAGAATACGTGTCTTAAAATAATAAAAATATTAAAATTGACTCCCACTGTAAAGTTGCTAAAATTGGTGTTACATACAATCTTTTATGGGATCCAGTGTGAAGTCTTGCTGCAGCATTCTGAACCAGTTAAAGCTTAGATAGGTTGTATTGACCCAGAGAGGAATTAAGAGAGTTGCAGTTGTCTTATCAGGATGTAATAAAAGCATGGATTACAATTTCAGTGCTTTGCAAAGGAAACTAAGAATTTGCATGGCGATCATAATTAGTCAAACAAAAATTGTGTAAAGAAATATACACTACAAATATGCTACAACAATTGTGAATATTTTTCCATATTTCAAAAGCAAAACAAGGGTAGGGCAGAACTGTAGTGTTGCTCAGTCTCGTGGCATAATTTGAATTAAGTAGATCTAGGAATCATCTGCATAAAAATGGAAACTGACATGATGCTTTTAAAATATTTGAGCATATAGGTAGAGAATAGTAAAGGACCGAGGATTGATCCCTGAGGTACTCCATATGTGAAATGGCTAGTGGACAATTTACAGTTTTACTTTGCTTTCTATCTCTTTCTAGTTGTTCCAGACATCGAGATCTCCAGGTCGTGATGGCCAACTGAGAGGAGCTAAAGTAATCATTGCCAAACCAGGAAGTTTTCACCGCCCCACCCGAGCAGCTGGTCCTGTGATTGGAGGACACCGTTACTGGCATGATCAAACGCTGCAGCCTCATTCGGCCCATCTGCACGCAGAGACACGCTCCGGACGGTCGCCACGACGCCATAGCCCAGGTTACAGAAAGACGGATCACACCTCGCCACAGCCATCGGCTAACCCTTCAGGGTTACTTGGAGTATCTTTCTCAAAACTGGGCAATTTAAGACACTTAAGGGCACGAGGTGGAGCATCGCAGAAGAAAGCGTCTCAAAATAACAAGGCTGCTAGGTAGAACTGTAGTACAGATACACAGGTATAGACTTCCTGCTGAGAAATTGTTGTGACTGTTGAATGTGGAATCCTCTCTGTGTCATTTCCTGTTTTCAAACCATGAGGCTCAACATACAATAAATATTTAATTGGGATGTTTTAACTATGTCAACAAGGGTTGGCAGTTTGATTAAAAGATATGTTTTAAGAGTTATTTTCTGTAAATGAATCACATCACCTTCCAAAACAATTTTTAGAAGAGCAGTTTCTGATATCTGTGAGGAAATAAACTCTGATAAAGATATATTAGCTGACATTTGTATGTTTACAAACATAAACACACATGGGTTTAACATGGATGCCTTCAGTTTGTTTATGAAAGAGTTAAGATTGTTAAGATTTCTACCAGAGGCAGGGTATTTTGTAGGTGATAGTCTTAACAGACACTGTGCCAGATTTGGTGAGCTGTGATAGTGTTTTCTGCCAAATCAGGCACTTTAGTATTATAAAAAATTATTTAAACAAATATTTCTAAATGACCTCAACTGCTTGTCTTTTTCAAAATGTTGTCCTGTAATGTTTTTCCATATCCAATCTGCACGGATGCATCATATCTGTGACATAAAAGATCAGCCGATTATGTCTCCCCACTGAGTCAGGCTCTTGTATTGATACCAATGTGATTGGTTACTAATGGTGCGAGGGTGGGGCTATTGAGTCAGGCACTTTCACATATTTGGCAGATGTACTGTATTACCTGTACAGATGTAGAGAACTGGTATATATGCAATTTTAAATACTGATGTGGGACCAAAAGGAGATGAAATAAAAAAACTGATTGTTGGAAATAATCTATAACAGTTTCATGGTTGTGACTATGTACATTGAGGCATTGAGGTATGTATATATATATATGTCTGCTTTTCCTCATAGACTGCAAAAAAATATAATTGTAGTTTTTACGTATCTTAAGGGATTTTTGAAGCCTGGGGTTTGGGTTTGGGTTTGGCGCAAAATCATCCTCAGGTCAACCGGGTGGAGCTTGACCTCATTTTTTTCTTTTGCTGAGATTTGTAGATGGAGCCACATTAGTAGAAGAAGAGTCTGGTAGCAAGTAGCATTATTAAATTAAATGATTAGAATTAAAACTAATTTCAAAATGAAATTGAAAGTGCATTCTTGACCTTTTATGTTGTCAAAACAATCTCACCATAAGGTTCATTTAGTAGCTGGAGAATGAGTGTTTTACCTATTTACTTATCTGGCGAGAGAATAAAGACACAAACTAAGATTATTACCAAAACTGGGTGTCAAAAAATGTCACATTTTGTAGCAACCTCCTTGTTCAACTTTGACCAACCCTGCTTACTATAGTTGAGCGAATGCAGTTTTCTTATGCAATGGTCACTTTACTAACATTTTGAGCGTGCTCACTTTCTGTTTAATTTACAAATATGCCATATAAATAGACCATTTGACTCATGTAAATCCAGTAGAACAAGGTGGTGACATTTCTGCTTGCCTGCGTTTAAAAAAATTCCTTTTGTTTCTTTTTAAAGGGACAAATACATTTTAGAAATGCCACCAGAACACATATTAGAAGATGTCGACACCTTTATGTTTTGGAAAAAAACCTGGTGTTATTACATTTTTATTTTTATTTTTAAAAAGAGGTTAGGAGTTTTTCCACTTCACTTCAATTTATTGAGGACTTTAGTACGTTTGTGGTAAACCTCTAGTGGTCATTAGAGGAACTGCATTATAAGGCTGGTTTGGTGTTTGATGTACCTGGTCAGAGCACCAATACCAGGTGGCCAGTATGGTGAGCCCCAGAGTCATGCCGGGCCAGGGCAGGTCTCCAGTGACAGCGTCTCTGAACAGATGCATGGCGTCATGTCGTGGCAGGTGGCAGGTACTGTTGGGAATGATCTTACTGGGCACCGCCATGCTGTACACGCGCTCCAGGTTGCCGTAGCCGCCAATTTTGTTGAAGGCTGTGAACCGGGAACACATAACTCCCAACTATACAATCCTTAAAATAACAGCAGTTGTGTTTCTTTATAAATCATGATAATTGTACAAACCAGTGATTGTTAGGATCATTGCTCCTACAATCATGACAAATGTCTGAAGAGTGTCGGTGTAGATGACAGCAGCAAGGCCACCTGAAAGGAAATGAACATGTGTGCATCTTTCATTATCACCGTTCACTATTTCACTAACATAACACTCTAGTGTATCTTAAAAACATAAAATGACTTATTTGAGTACCTGCAATAGTGTAGAGAGCAGTGACCACTAGCATGAGAACAGTGGACAGGTAGAGGTTCCACCCCAGACACACCTGAATAAACAAGGCTCCGGAGTACAGGTCAGTCTGGTGACAGAAACACAACACATCTGTCAATACCAGCAAAGTTTTGGTCTCATACCAGATGATGTTGCTAAATGGTGGAAAGCAAAAGCAGCCAAATGTTAACTGTTAAGTTGCTTCTTTGTGTGTATGTGTGACAATGTCGTACTGATATCTTTGTGAAGACGGACAACAGCAGTGAGAGGACAGCCAGGTAGGTTCTGATCCTCTCTCCGCCGAAACGACGGCCCAGGTACTCTGGCATTGTCACGATCTGAACACACATTTCAACACAAAAAGGGCAAATTTAAGAAACTTTAAGAAAATTGTTCTAGGAGCTCTGTGGGATCTGCCAATTAGCAGCTGGTGACTTTGTTTTGATTACTTCACACTTCTCTTGGTTTTTAATAGAATACCATCAAAGAGAAATAAATCATGCGGATAATTTATGTTCGTTGTTATAAGAGGACAGTTGTGTGTGTAGTTTAACACCCTGTTGGGGAATTTTCCAGGCGGGGAGGAGAATGTCTCTTGGCACCTAAATGTACCTGCTGAACCAGCCTTAACAAGCAGACACTGACCCTTATCGTGTGTGTGTATGTGTGTGTGTATGTGTGTGTGTATGTGTTTCTGCAAACGTACCCCTGAGGAGATGTAGACAGGCACAAATACCCAGGCCAGAGCCAGCAACACATAGGTGGCCTGAGAGACAGACAGAAGGAAAGGAGACAGAAAGAGGACGGAGAGGTTTGACAAGATAGTCAGAAGGAAAAAAACCTCTCTGGTTGGAGATAAAACTTTTATCCCTTTTGGTTCTCTGCAAGCTCATGTGCAAGCCTTTGTACAGTAGCTGTGGACTGACAGGTATTGTACAACACCTAATACAGCTGGATGGCATTTGCTGCCCCCTGCAGCGGGCTGCCTGCAAGAGCTGTTGAAGGAAGTGAAAACAAATACAAAAGTAAATGTATCCCTTTGGTCTAGACAGTCATGTTCAAAGATTATATAATTGTATATTTAATTAGATTAAATAGCTATTACAATTCTTATGTCAATTTTCTCTTGGCAGATACTAAAGGGAAATTAGTTATTGTAACTGTGTGTTATTCTTTTCTTACATAAATCATTTGTGTTTGTCTAGTGAGGCCTATTAACACCACACACCACCTAAGAAATAACATGGAGCAGGCTAGCTCTGCTTCATTCCAGACTATACTGTGTTTAGTTACTATTAATAGATAGAGTAGCATGTCATAATGTTTTGTTGAAGGAATCAATGGATGTATGTACGCATGCCTGTGTGTGTGTGTGTGTGTGTCTACTCACATTCCATTCAAAGCCAGTGACAGCGATGCCTCCAGCAGCTCCAGTGCCAGCCAGACCAATAAACAAACCTGAGCCTTCTGAACTGGCAAAGAGAGACGCTCCGATCTGTGCACACCAGTGATGGAAGAATTGTTCAGATCTTTTAAGTAAAAGTACCACTACAACAATGTAAAAATATTCTGTTGTAAGTAAAAGTCTAATAATGGATCAATGCATTAGAAGCATTTTACTGTTGTAGCTGTTCCAGGTGCAGCTAGTTTTAACTCTTTCATTTAGCATCAGGTAGTTTAGTCTAGTGGTTTCCAACCTAGGGCTCGGGCCACATCCAGAGGATCACAAGATAAATCTGAGGGCTCAGGAGATGATTGATGCCGGAAAAAAGAAAATTAACTGAATTCTTATCCGCAAATGTTATCTATTTTACCTTTTTGGGCCTCAAACACAGATCTCTTTTGTTGAAGCTGATAACAACTCATAGACTGACTCTGAATAGTCTGTTGACTAGGCACTGCTTATTTTTTGTAAGGGGCCACAAGCCAAAAGGGTTGGGAACAGCTAATTGAATCTCCAACCATTGTATTTTATAATCTTATCATGTGTTTTTATGTATTTTCTTAATCTGAAAAGTAACCACAACTGACAGAGTAAAAAGTACAATATTGTCCTCTGAACTGTAGTGCAGTAGAATTATAATATATCATAAATTGGAATCTAATTATACAGGATTCAAACCAATCAGCTGTGTGTCTGTGAATATGCCCAAGGCTGCCAAATATCAGTTTTACTAATTTACAATCATATCCAGACTTACTTATATTTGCAAACAAAGACAGTTTGATCAGTTTATCAGAAATAAAAAAAACCTTCATCGAGCTCAACAACACAGATCATCTACACAAGAATCTGAAAATTCTCTTTATCATTTATCCACAAAACAACATTAGCGTTAGAGATGTTGCAGACACACACACTCACTCACCGGCCACCAGGCCATGTCCCGTCCAGCCAAGAAATATCCGCTCAGAGTGTTCCTGCTCACCCTGCATGATGACTGACAGGGAAAACAGTTACACAGGATCATCCGCACACATACACATAAGCAGAAAAACACACATATATACAGTATACACAGTTGACTCACCCAGATGCCAACAGCGAGGTTAAGAAGAAAGTAGATTGCTATGACGATAATGTCAGAGAAGCTGAAGGACTGAGTCAGGGCGTAGAAGTTGATGGTGGAGTTCGACATCCTCAGGGTTCACACCAACGCGCACACACACACTTACGTTTGCTTGCTTGTATTTCCCTTTCCTTACAGCCACACACACACAAACACACACACACACACACACACACACCCACACACACACACACAAACACACACACATACACACACACGCACACCTGTTGAATCTAACCCTTACACCTGTGCAGTCATCAACCCCCTCTCATAATCTGACACTGTAGACCTACTTTGCAAACACCGTAAACACCAAGAAGAACACATTACACTCCCTAAAAACTTAGAAACCACCAAAAGGTCTCATGAAGAACCTCTGCCTTTAAATACTCACTTCTCTTTCAACACATACATACAAAGAAAGTCTTACTAACACCCACACACAGTCAAACACACACTCCAGCTTTTGGTAAAAGTCCCTTCTGACCTCGCTGTTACTGAAAGGCTGAGGCAGAGTGTGAAAAGGGCAATCCTTTGGTTGAATTGATGATTAAACACATCACCTTAATGTGGCACCTGCAGCGCTGACACACACGCTGTGCTAGGGGATAATGGAGTGCATGATGTGGGTGAGCAGTGGAGTACAGCAGATGCTCATGTGGACCAGAGTCCACACACACACACACACACACACACACACACACACATGGTCAATCATTGGTGATGACAAGTTTATAATCATTAGCGTCTAAACACACAAAAATCTGCTGGTAAGTGCTAAGTAGGTTTAGGGAAAGTCTGTGAGAGAGGAACAGTTTTTTTACTTAACTGTTTACAGATTAATTCCAGGAAGGAATCTGTAAGTCTATATGAAGGTTTTTACTCCAATAAGACAGACAGCGTTTGAAAACAATGACACCTAATCTTAGTAAATGATTGTGGGCAACACGTTTTTATTAATTTTAGAGTCTTTTTTTGAAAACATTTCTTCAAATAGTAAAATGTTTGAGGAAAAATCAGTTTGTGGTTTTACCACATTATTGACAAATGATGGACACAACCAATGTTTTGGAATACAATCCAACTATATAATCCTAGATATCGTACATTTTCTCTTGTGTTTTTGATGAGTATTACTATTTCCAATTTGCTCTATTTTACTGCAAGTGATACGTGTTTGATCATGTTCTCTGTTTTCTTTACATTCTTTACTTGTTGGACATACAACAACAGCCTTATTGTGAGAGACCAACACCTGGAAATATTTTTTGCTTCCTGCTCGGGGACATCTTTTCAGATGGAGGGGTTTCTATTCAGGTTTTAAGGGAAATGTCCTCCTAATAGTTACGTGAATACTAACAACATTACTATAATCTTTTCAAAATAGTTTTATTATACCTTTTTTACCACAAAAACCTATAACAATATAATGTCACTATATCTAACTCTACTTATTTTTTACAAAATATTTAATCATGGTAAAAAAAAGGTTAAATCTCCATATTTCAATAACTGGAAACTTCCTCAGATATCACTCTTTTGAAGACATTATAGCTGAAAGCATTTTGAGAATAAAGCATGGTATACTAGAGAAGTGCGACTTCTTTCATTTTAATGTACTTGCAACACACTGATCTGCACCTCGCTGTGTGTTCATTCTTAAAATCAGAAACTCATCTGTACATTTTTCATCGAGCAACAAGCAAGCAAGGGCAAAAAATCCAAGAGGAATTGAGAGGAGTTTGCTTTCGTGCTCCCTGATGTGAAATTAACTCAGTGTCACACGCAAACTGTTGGCCAGTGTTTGTCTGCTATAAGGAGCAGATGGTAGAGACACCCTGACGTCACACACACCATCATTAATCTCTCTCTCTCTCTCTCACACACACACACACACACAGAACTAAATGTTAGAACTCAAGACGACTAATAATTTTGTGTGCAACAAAAATGTCCAGAGAATAAGAATTTTTATAGGACATTAAATATATTTATACAAAACATTGAGTATTCCTTAATCAAGTGCATGGCAAATACAATAAATGTAACTCACACACACACATACATTATGGCATAAGTGTTATCAGAATAGAGGGACAAGACACGCTCACTGCATGTGTTCATGTATTTGTGTCTGCATGCACACCTTAACATGCTTCACTTGTGATGTGCAGTTGAGGGCCTCTGTCTGTGTGTCTTGTGTGTGTGGAAGAAGGAAGGAAGAACCATCAATAGCTGAGAATTTAGAAAAGCCAAAGATCAAAACGGACTAAAACTTACATTTTAAACACTGTATTCTCTATAGTTTCCCTGTACATTGTCTGGAGGTTTTGCATGAACCCATTCATTACATCAGCACTACTGAGAAAATCTGTGCTGTGATTTAAGTGGAAAAACACCCCCAAAACAGACAAACACATATTTTTTATGCACAAATTGCAAAAAATCTCCAAAGATGGAGAGGAATAAAATGCTTCCTCTACCAAGCCGTTATACCAGTGTGCTTTGGTGCACATACATTGATTCATACTGTACAGCAGTTAGTGAAGTAGCTGCCAAGTTTCTCTTTAATCACAAATATTTATGTGAATTATAAATATAAGTATGCAAATTCTTCCGATTTTTCGTTTTAAGAAAAACAACTTGGTGTTTGTGTTTTCATGCCTGTAACAAGTTGTCTGGTGTCTAATCAGTATTTCAGTCTTCAGAGGTTATTATTGGCGGTAAATGTATTCATATTTAACACAAAATAATGAATCAATACATAAAATAATCAACCCTATTTGCTTCATTTAAGCATTTATCCCCGCGGTGCATGGCGGGAGCAGAAACAAGTTTCAATAACCTATCAGAGGACAGAGGACTCGCGTCACCCGGAAGTAATACTTCACAACAAAAAATTGCCGGGAAATCAAAGCCGGTGCTGCAGAAGTTAAGGGATTTTTACCAGAAAAGCATTTACAGTGTGTTTGTCTTTAGACTACATCAATTACAGTGTCTCTGGTGGTATCGGGTAACTATTCAAGCCGATATGGACGAATATGACGAACTGTTCGACATACAGGACGACTTCGAGGAGCAGTTCGCCGACGAGCTGGAAGCCTTGGCTGAGATGGAGAGTGAGGAACTAGCTAACTTTTACTTTTAATTTATATTCCCAAATAGCAGTCGTAGCAACTTTATCATACGCTTGTAGTACAAACACTCACAGGCACCTATCTGTTGGTGCAACTGAGGTCCGGCTTATAACATTATTTAACATCTGACATTTTAATTATTTTAGAAATAGTTCTTGGACGAATCTAAGTTAGCAGTCAGTTTTGTAGGCAACACAGTTGTGCACGTAAATCCTTTAACATCTGCTGTCCAACAGTTAAATCCACACTGTTGGACAGCAGGTTATATATATTTACAGGTTAGTAGTAAGGGGCTATAGAGTGAAAATTCACTCTTTCCATGTTTATTATTATGGCTGCACCATTTCAACAAAGGGAAATATTTGATGTTTCATTTTATGCTTTTTGATCTTCAAAAGAAATGTAAATAAAGTTTGTGACAGTGGGATTAAAGCAGTTCTTAAGGTAGACTGCAAAAGTAACGTCCAAGTCTATTATGAGACGTCTGTGCATGATATGTGGCACAATCTGTATTCTAGTGTCACTCACCTCTCTGCCATTTATTATTTATTCTGATCAGGTAATCCTTTAGTCTAACAAATGTCAGAAAGTAGTAAAACCTGCCGTTTCTATTTCCCGTAACCCAAAGTGACATTGATACATTACTTTTACAGACTAACGGTACAAAACCGAAACATATTTCATTTATGAATCAGGAGATTGGTATTATGTTAAATGTTACTAATAATTGTTTCTATTGATTGCATTACCAACTGATCAGTTCAGCATTATTGATATGTTTATGTCTTTGCTTGAATGGCTTAGAGGGCGCTTCCAAACCGGGGAAAAGTCAGCAGCAGGGTCCAGGAGACGACATTTCTGACATAGACCACCTGCTGGATGATCAGCCCATTAGTGAGTTCCCCCCCGAAAGCGTTTTGTCGCTGTTCTGTATGTGTGTTGTTGTAAATTCGTACCTTAAATCTGCCTCTGTCTTTGCAGCACCAAAGGCAAAGCGTCAGAAGCAGGATGCGGGAGTGGCCAAGCGACTTTTCAACTCGCTGCAGACTCAACAGACCAAAGCCCCGTCACAGAATGATGACATCACACCGCCGTCCTCCCCAGAGCAGTACGAACCCACTCGCACCTTCAGGTGAGAGCTGACAGAGGAAACAGTTGATGTTAAGGAACGTAGAAAATTGGCTTTTATATGTGGTGAATTATTGGGAATTTACAAATGGAAGTATACACCCACATACAGACCAAAGATGGCAGGTGCTCAGCTGAAATAGAGCAAATCACGAAATAAACAAATAAATAAACAGCTTGCACTCTGCAGGGTTCCAATGTCCACTTCTTTATTGCCCCAAGGTGACGTTTCGAGCACAACTGCTCTTCATCACACTAAAGTGACAATACATGACGCCATCCTAAATATACGAGTGTGGGAGCTGTTTATTTATTTGTTTATTTGTTTGTTGGTAATGTAGAACATTTTATTTTGTCTGTACACGCAGCAACTGTCAATAGAGAGATCCACAAATTAAAATTGCATGAGGAAGTAAGCAATAGGAAGATATTTTTATGCAAAAAAACCCCCAATGCTCAAATCACAAATGAATCAGAGGCACTTAAAAGCACTACATCACAAGAATGGAACATGGCAGAGTATTATTTATAGAGACACAGTAGCAGCTGCGGCTGGTGACACACACCTGTGTAGACTATTAAAGTACCTTTTTTTTCTGTACCTTTTTAAAGTTTGTCCTTTTTTTAAACAGGCACTGCTCGTTTCAGTATTGAAATTATTCAGTCAGTTAATGATTTGACAGAAAATCAATTGATGAGAAGTTCGGTATTTAGATTAATATCAATCTAGTAAAACGTGTGTTCATTACAACCTGTCAAATTTGAGGATTTGCTCTTTTCTTGTTTTATGATTATAATTTGAATACAATTGGCATTTTTGATTGTTGCTCAGACAAAAAAAGCAATTTAAAGCTGGCCAATTGTAACATGTGATGGACATATAGATAGATTGAATAATAATCTAATTTAAAATAATACAAATAAGTTTAAATTGCAGCCTTTGATACACAGTACAGCAGGCCTCTGAACATGTTTGTGTGTTTCAGGTCCACCCCGGCCGCTTTGGATATCAGTGGCTTTGCTACAATCCCAGAGACGCCAAAGCGACCACCCACAGCGGCGCCAGCATCACTGCGAGTGCTGAGGCGGCCTCCTTTAGATGGAGAGTACATCAGTGTGACAGACTCATCTGGTAGTCGGGTCTACCTCCGACAAAAAGAAGACACTGGGACAAAGGTTTAGCTCCTCAGCAGCTGTTCCTCTGCCTCTGCTGCAGGTGTTGTATTTCTTTCAATTTACGTGTGTGTGTGTGTGTGTGTGTGTGTGTGTGTGCGCGCGCGCGTGTGTGTGCGCTCGTGTGTGCCTCCCTCCCTCCAGATGGTGGACTCCAGAATGGCACCAAACTCCCAGGGTGCACTGGGACTGCTGGTGTTGCCAATAGGTGTGTTGAGAGAACAAGTGGCAGAGAAGGTGAGTGATCAGGCAAAGTAGCCTGCAGATAACCACACTGTTGATTAATCAGTTTAATTTCCCCAAATCCAAATTTGATTATAATTAGCCAAACACAGCAAAAATTATAATATATATATCTGCGGGAAAAAAAGCATGATTATATATTTGTTATAATGTGTCTAATACAAAACAATGTAAGCTGAGCAATTTCATCTTGTAATTAGTAATGTTTCATTTGAAAAATCTGAAGAATATCTTGAAGAATGTAATAAAATATATACGAGTGACCCTTTTTGAGGGCAAAGCAGTAAACTGTATACAAACAGAAATTCACTGTATTGTACTTGAAAAAGAAGAATGTATTGTAAAAATATATAAATATAAAATAAATAGCAGAATTGCAGATCTGCAAAAGCCAAGTTTTCAAATTGATTTTAAAATAATTTTATTAGTTCATAAAGCACTACCTGGCCTTGCACGAGACTCCCTCTCAGGGAATGAACCAGGAACCAGCCAACTTAAAACCCAGCTATTTAGTCTGGCTTTAATGTAGTGTTTTATAATTTAATGTTTAATTATTTATGCTTATTTTATTCGCTATCGTCATTATTATTTTATTTGTTAAATGTTTGCTATTTTGCTATTACATATTTATTTTGTGCAATATTTCATATTTGTATAGCTTGTATTATCTTTTATTATGCTTTTTGGGGTTGTTTTGGTCTCCACTAGTCTCTGAATCCCTTGTTAACTATGTTTTGTCAGTCGTTTGTAAAGCACTTTAAAATGCATTTGATTTGTTTGAAAGCTTTTTTATAAATTCATTTTGATTGAATAATTGATTGACAGGAGACACTTTTTATAAATTACTTCTTTCTTTCTTCCTGCAGCGTCACCAGCAGCTTGTGGAAGAATCTCAGCGTCTTACAGAGGTGCTGACCAGGTAACCCACCCAACTGTCTCTCACACGTGTGCACACTGACGCATAAAAGGTCTGATTACAAGTTCTGCACGGGTTTTAATTTTCCCCTTGAATTTATGTCACGCTCCAGCAGTGTGAATGGTGTGTTTGTTGAGCCTGAAATCAGAGAAGATGAAGAGGAGGGTGATTCTGAAGTCTCAGAGGGACAAAACTCTCGACTCTGGGTGGACAGATTCTCCCCTCGACACTACACGGAGCTCCTCAGTGATGATGTAAGTAATGTTTAGTGTTTCTGTGTGACTTATCGCTCGTGTCTACATACATACTGCAAGTAAATGATAGGTCCAAGTATCCTGCACTGATGCCGTGTGTGTGTGTGTGTGTTACATTGTAGTTTACCAACCGCTGTCTGCTCAAGTGGTTAAAACTTTGGGACACTGTTGTGTTCGGAAGAGAGAGGAAGTCCCGCCCTGCCCGGTCTGACAGACAGGCTCCCAACCAGAACTCATTCATACCCAATCAAGCCAAGCAGAATCCAAATCGCTTCAAGAGCAAGATTGAGGTGACTGAGGAGCTGCTGGAGGCTGAACTGGACCAGTACAAACGACCCAAGTTCAAGGTCAACACACCTGCGTACTCGTCATTACAGATTCAGTTCATTGACCTTTAGTTTTTATAAAAGATGTGATTTATTTTGGTCTTTCTCTAGGTGGCATTGTTGTCTGGTCCTCCAGGTTTGGGGAAGACCACCCTGGCTCATATCATAGCAAAGCATGCTGGGTACAACGTGGTGGAAATCAATGCCAGGTCAGATAAAGCAAATTAAAACAGACCCGATAATAACAGTATTATTATATTAAATCATAAGAATCCTCCTGTCGTGACCTCGTGGCACTGTTGATGCTTTTGCAGTGATGATCGCAGTGCAGAGGTGTTCCAGAAACGCATCGACACGGCAACGCAGATGAAGTCGGTTTTAGGAGCCAATGAGAGGCCGAACTGCCTCATTATTGATGAGATCGATGGAGCACCTGCGGTACGTTCTGGACACTAAAATCAGCTAAACAACCGCAGTGCAGTGTTAATGCACTCCTTCAATTGTTGTAAATGTCTCTTTTTCTTCATTCGTGGTGTTTGACAGGCTGCAATCAACATTCTGTTAGCAACTCTGAACAGGAAAGACGGACATGGCGGGGACGCTGGTACAGAGACTGCGAAGAAGAAAAAGAAGAAGGAGTCCATCCTGCTTCGACCAATCATCTGCATCTGTAACGACCTGTAAGAGAGACTGTAGCATCAAAGTGGAAATTGTAGATTTTTGTTGAGGCAGTACGGTCATTTGAATAAGTCTTTTGTTGTTTTTTTTTGATTTTGAAGTGTTTTTTTTTTACAGCCATTATCTCTAACTCTTCTTTTTAGTTATGTTCCCGCTCTCAGACCTCTCAGGCAGCAGGCCTTCCTCCTGACTTTTCCACAGACTCAGCCTTCCCGCCTTGCACAGAGACTGTCAGAGGTTAGCTCCAACACACACACACACACACACACACACACACACAATAACATACAGGAGTACACAAACTTTTGCAATCAGGGTTTCCACTGAGTTTTTGTTTGCAGATCTCAGTCCGGCAGGGGATGAAGACAGACACCACCACTCTGATGTCGCTCTGTGAGAAGACTGACAATGACATCAGGTCTTGCATCAACACACTACAGGTGGGTGGCAGCACTGTGACGAAGAGCAGTTCAGTAGTATGCAGTATAATGATATTACATTATGCGTTCCTGTCTGTGCAGTTCCTCCACGGTCGCGGCCACAAGCAGGTGGACACCAGGACCATCCAGTGTGTCTCTGTGGGGCAGAAGGACCAGAACAAAGGCTTGTTTCATCTGTGGCAGGAGATCTTCCAGTTACACCGTACAAAACGGTACAGGATCTCAGAGAATCCGCTTTTTTTGGCGTACATTTTTTGCTGTATTTGCTGGAAAGTAGAGACCTTTTTGTTCGGAAACAGACACATTTATTATGAGCATCCAAAGTTGAAGTTTAGTGAAAAACGTTTAAATGAAGCAAAGTTTTGCACAAGACCAATATATTTGCTTGCTTTTATGCTCCTGCTGCAATGCAGTGGTCAGTCTTCTAAGTTCGTATTTGCTGTGGACGCCAACAAGAAAATTGGAAACAGAAAAAAAACAGATCTGAGTCACATACAGTACCAGTCAAACCTTTGGACACACTTTCAAGTCCAAACTTGTGTGCAAGCAAAATCAGATCTGGGCCTTTTGCCTGGAGTCTCACTAGATGTTGTTGACCAAACGTTCAAAGTTGTTCTTTCAGGAAACGTATTGGTGAGGGGTTTGAGGAGGCGCCAGGTTCCGGAGGTGGAACTCAGAGGTTTCAGCACATTCTAGACTTGGCTTTATCTAGCGGAGAGTATGAAAAGGTTTCTCAGGTAATGAACACACCTCTCTGACATTTCACTTTTAGAAATATATAGAAAATGCAGTTAAGCTACATATTCATGGTTTGTAAAACACTACAATATGCTGTCTTAGGTCTGATATCATGCCTCTTTTCCTCAGGGTCTGTATGAAAATTATCTGTCCATGCGTGTGAGGGACCCCAACCTGCAGAGTGTGTGTGAGGCCCTGGATTGGCTGTCCTTCTCAGACAGGCTGAACCAGATGATCCTGCACTGTCAGAACTTCACCCTGATGAGATACCTGCCCTTTCTCTCCGTCACGTTCCACTTCCTGTTTGCCCACACACACGTGCCCCGCCTCAGCTATCCCCACAGCCAACACGAGGTACTGCAAACACTTACATTAGATGTTTTAGGTGGGAAAGTCTAGATAATTAAAAACTGAAATATCATCACTTGTGTCCTCTCCAGGCCTCCTCCCGGCTCCTCAGTTGCAAAAATGCTTTGTCCACCATGTTGGCTGACATCCCAGCATGCGTCAGAACGAGGATCAGCCAGCTCAACCTGACCCTTGATATCCTCACACTGCTCCTCGACATCATCTGTCCCAAATTGCGGCCTGTATGTAAAAGCATGTACAGTATACCTGTTTATATTTCTGTGTGTAAATGTAGGAACTGGAATCTCTGGACTTGATTTCAGTGTTTAAACGAGTAAAGACAAGCTGTTAAGACAAGTCCATATTCATGTAGAACTTAATAGAGCCATGCCAGCTTTTTCTAGTAACATCCTGGTTGCTTCAGTTACAGACATTGATGTCACCAAGTTGAATAAAATACACCAGATACACCTGTACAATCTAATGTAGACAGCTCTGCCATGAAGTCTGCCTTTACACACATAATAGTGTTTACTATGGAGGTTGTAGTTTTCATTGGTGTAGAGCTGGTGTAGGTTGGTATTCAAAACGCATTTCAATATAATGCACAACACCAATAAGTAGAACCTCAGTGATAAACATGTGGTTGTATTAATGCCTGAATACAAACACTGAACATTAGAATCTTTTTTGTGCCAGAGCAATGCTATTGGATTGCATAAAATTATAGTAGTGGTAGTATATCTGAAGAACTAGGCAAATAATAACAAATGTGTCTGTTGCTAGAAACTATCAGTGGTAGTAAGTGGAAAGTCATTTTAAAATGTGTTATTGTTTTGTGATTAGACTAAACTAACCCCAACTGGTGTCATGAAACATACCACAAACTTTGTCTGTGTCCGAAATCATTCTCCATTTACTACATAGTCCACTTTGTAGTGACTTCGCCATTTTGTTGAATTTTTATACCTTTTTATATAATGGACTCAAAGTATCCCACAATGCAACGTGAAAAGTAGAGTACAACTGATGGTCACTAACCAAACACTATACCATCATGCATTGCGCTGAAAGATCGATGTTGGATGTTTTTTCATTTTGCCGGTCAGCTCACCATATAGCACAGGGGTTGTCTAACTGAAATGCAGTGTAAACAAATCTATGATTTTACTCACAATTTCTCTGATCAAAATGTGTGAACACAGGGTTAAGAATCTAGTTTTGGCATTTGACAGTTTGTGGTACTCGTTCGGTTGATACTTAGTGTATTGTGGTTGGATTTTTAGCCTAGATGTGCTTCAGGTGTCTTTCTTTTGGTGAATGCTTATTGCATGGGCTGGTGGGTGGTATGGTTGGGGGTCCATCAATCTTGGGATGGTAAGATAGGTGAAAACGTTTGTTGTGTAAAGTACAGTGCGCTGGAGCAGAGTTGTTTGATGAGACTACACTGAAGCTCACACTGGTCTCAGCCTCACTGTGTGTGTGTGTGTGTGTGTGCACGCGCTCTCAAGGTTAGCTCAAGGTGGCTGATCTCCAGTCCTGTGTGTCTCTTCCAGGTGAATCCGCAGTTGTTCAGCAGCAGAGAGAAGGAGCAGATGCGAGAGCTCATCGACACCATGCTGGCATACAACCTCTCATACAGGCAGGAGCGCACACCTGAGGGACAGTACACGTACATGCTGGAGCCGTGAGTACACACACACACACACACGTATATGTATACTACATGTGGACACATGCACAGTATGAGGTGTTGAAGGTCACTGGTCCTGTCCACACTATGGCGCTCAGGATGGAGGCTTAGAGAGTAATCCCCTTAACACCTGGTGTGTGTGTGTGTGTGTGTGGGATGGATGGACGGATAGGTGGATGGACCGACAGATGAAAGGATGGGTGAATGAGGTTTGGTTTATTAGAGCAGTGGAAGTTTATCGAGGCATGTTATAATTAAAGCGCTGAACTGAGCACATTTAGGCTCAAACGTATTCTTCGCTTTAACTCGGGAGACCTTCTTTCATCTTGGATCTTCCTGTTTTGTGACTACTGAGGACAGCAGAGACTTGGTAGAATGGGATAACCAGCCGTGCATCTCACAGCCATGCCAGCCCACGGCGAGGAGCGAGGCTCCTTCCTGCAGGCTCGCTGTGACCAGGTGCTGGTCACCAACGACTGGTGCCTGCCTCTCGTGTTAGCTCTACTGCTGCTTCTGCTGATCTACACCTTTCTGTACCTGCCCTCTCTAGCTCACCACAACGCCACTCTCTGATACATCATGGATAAAAAAAGACTTGAAACAGAGTTGTCAGGGTTGGTACAAAGTCTTGAACATTTGGAAAATGCTTAATTTATAACCATTATGTTTTCAAGGTTGGGAATATGCTTGAATTTGAATATAGTCCTTGAAAGAATCCTTGCTTTTCAGTATAGTCTGGTATTTAAGGTGAACCAGAAATCTTGATGATATGTGATGATAAAGGCTTCCAGTCTGGAAATGGTTGATTTAGGTACAAACCCGTGAATTATAGATGTCATAATTTAACATCACAGACAGCGGGATACGCCCAGTGCCAACAGGATTATTTTATTGGACAGCACTTTTGTTGTTGATTGGTTGGACTGCGTCAGAACTATGAACATCGCCTGCTTTCGGAGGCTACGAGTTGGGAGAGGCATGCAGGGAAAAAACAGCATGAAAGATGAAGAGAATTCAGTTCAATCGTTAGAAAAGAGTCATTTAAAACCTATAACCATTATATGGTTTAATGTGGAACTTTTAGCTCTGGTCTGTTGTTTTCTCAGCCCTCTGACAATACATGAATGCAGTCACTCCTGTATTTGCAGTAACATTTGTACTCCCCTCATATTCGATATTCGAGAATGTGGTTAAAATGAATCCAACACTGAGACAGAGCTAAATGTAACTTTTAGTAAAAGATTGGTTCAGACATCCTAGATCATGCGGTTGTCTTGCTTTCAGCTCTAATAACTAAACGGACACTGTAAATGTGTTAGCCAGAGGTTAAAGTACTTCATATTAGCTGCATAGTGTGTAAGCCATCATGTCGAAGAGGAAGTTGAGCCACCCAAGCTTCTCTTTCATTAGTTTGCCAAATTCGGATGATAACCCCACTGATATTTTATAGTGATAACTGGCAATGAAACTCACACAGTCACGTAGACTGGTATTATCTTATTTATGTTCTATTTAGGTTCATCGGGCACTGAGCTGGGGTCACACACTGTGTGTGTGTGTGTGTGTGAGAGATCAGCGGTAAGAGGATTAAGGTTTTAGAGAACGACATTCCGGGTTGTATTCTGGAAAACATAAACAAAATAACAAAAAGCTCCCACTTTCGGTGCCATGGTTTGTCATCTAACGGGGTTCACCGCTGTGTCAGCTACAGCCTGTTGCTGTTTGTGCGGAGCTCTTTACGTGGCATGTGTGTTTGCAGGCGTGTCGACGAGGTAGTGAGGTTTCCAGGCCTGCCGCCGCGCCGCCAGCTGACGTATCAGGCAAAACAAACCATTGGCAGAGAGATGGAGCAAGAGAAGATGAGGAGAGCCGAGCAACTGATGCTGCAGCGAAACCCTGCAGTGGTGAGATTTGAATACTCAACATGATCTACATATAGGTCACCGTGTGTGTGTGTGTGTGAATAATTAAATGTATTTATAATCTGCCGTGTCTGTGTGATGCAGAAAGAGGAAGAAAAAAAGGCAGCTGGTCCTAAACCAACCAGGAACCATCAGCAGAGGCTGGAGAACATTGTCAAACAGACCACAGTGGAGACCAGGGTGAGACACTCAAAACACACACACACACACACACACACACTTGTTTTGCCACTTAGGAGGACATTACATTGACGTACATTGATTTCTGGAGATGCACCTCAACTTTAACCACAACTGTACAGACCTAATCCCAAACCAAACCGTTAAAAACAATAGTTGCAGCTCTAATCTTATTTGATTTGTTACACATATTTTTTACACCAGAGATATTAGTGGGCAGGGGGGGGGGGGGGCATTAAAAAATTTTCTGTCCATTGTGTTGCTTACACGCACAAACCTGCAGGTGCACTCTGCTGCTCAAGATTCTCCAT
>JAVQJL010020398.1:0-27065 GCA_036024295.1 Nannoperca obscura | reverse complement strand
AGCGATCCCACTTCTGACACCAAGTTTGTGGTGGTAATCTGGAAATGAAGAGTCTCTGAATCACCAAAGTGTTTTGAGTATTTATTAAGCTTTCTGCAGAAAGGATGATACAGATTAATATGGATATAGAGTAAATTTCCATCACACATATTTTACATGTCTGCATTAAATTAAATGACTGAAGTCAGTTTCCTCATTTCAGCCTGGATATGCTGTTGCATTAAGTTTAAATACAGAAACTGTTAAGTTTGGGCTTAAGGGACCCCAAAAAGCAAAACACAAACACAGCCAGTACGAATGGTAACAAAGGTAACGCCAATGGCAGGTGGACTGAGAAAGTGACGAATGAGATCCCAGGGAGCCAGCGCAGACAGGCAGGGCAGAGCAAGCTGGGCAGGCAGGTAACCAAGCTAAGGCAGGATCTGTAACACAGGAGAACAGAAGTCCGTAGAAGAACGAAAAACTAAAAGCTAAACGGCCTGGATGCAGTTACCACTCAGTATTCAGCCGGGAATTTGAATACTGTGGGGATGATTACTGGATGAGCCTCAGATGTGCATTGAAATCAGCGGAAGCCGGAACCTGAAGGCCACACCCAGGCATAGACAAACAGAGTCAACAGAGACACACAGCAACACAGGGAGCAGGAGAAAAACAAGAGAACAAAAAAGGGGAGGAGAAGGGGAGCAGCCCTAACTATAACAGAAAACATTTCTGTCGAGAAGTGTGAGCACACAGTCCCCACCTGTAATGGATGCTTTAAACTATTCCAGACCCTCAGTTCTTTCTAAAGAACCATTGCTTTTTCATGAACAAGCCACATTTAAGTGCGTTTTGCACATGTTTGAAGATTTCAACACTTAATCTTCATGAGTCACCAGCGTTTGTTTGTTGAGTGAAGATTTACCCATTGAGCGCAACACTGAGCATTTCTTCTTTGAAAATCACGTTTAATAACCCACATTAAATAATCAGCGATGATTTATTCATAATTGTATTAGTTTAGCTTAGTTTGTTGTTTTGATGCGTCTGGTTGTGAGGCGGTCTGTACTGAAGAGCTTTAGTTATACAATTTATAATTATTATTCTTAGTAATGGCAAAATTGTTTTTGGAAATACACATAAACATTACTGTTGAGATATTTAGTTGTAATTTTTGTAATGTTTTGGCAAGCACAAACAAAATTCCAATCACCACATTCTTTTGGGGTTTCAGAAGACGAATCTTTAAAAACCTCACGCACCTTCAAGCACATGAAATCAAAACTACTTGCATGGCTGGAGAGCAACAGGGGTCAATAAGAAAATATGATTTTTTGGAATTTGTGGGTGAACCGACCCCCTTAAACCACATCAGAGGCTGTTCAAGACCAGTTGATCCTTGCAGCTTTACGGTGGACAGACACCATGCAGCTGGTCAGCACAGGAAGTGCAAAACAAATGACCCTTAATTACTGCAAAACAGCAGCACACCCTCTATTCCCTGAACTCTAACCTCTCCTCTCATGGCCCTCAGTTGTTCAGAGAAGGAGCTAATGAACTGCATGCTACAATCTGAAAGCAGGTGAACCCAAAATCAAACCTGAGCTAGCAGCCTATGGGTAGAATTCCCATTCATCCAACTATTAAATCAGTAATAAATCATTCCGCAGCTGTGCCATCACATGGGGTCCACGCAACCTCTTGCTCTGAGATAGGGGTTGATGCGAGAGAGGATGGGGTTACAGATGGAGTGTTTGAAGTCTTGAGATGTTATGGTTGGTGTAGGAGGGAAGGGCCCCCAAGAGGGGCTGTTTAGAGTTTGAGATGATAGATTTTAACAGTGTTTTAGATTAGGCTTCTAATCCCTCTAATGAAGGCCAACTTTAGTGCTCTATTGTTGTGTAAACTGCTGTGCTTGTAATGCCCGTGCGGCAGTGACAGATCCAGCTCCTTGTCTTTCATCAGCAGAGCGAATGTACACACACCGCAACAGCTAATCAAGTCAAGCTGATGGTAGAGAGTGGTGGTGTGGGTGTGAGTGTGAACACACACACGCATGTATGCAATTAGCTCACAGTGTGTGTTAAAGCGTGTATGCACGCTTGCAAGTATGCGTATGTGCAGTTGTAAGCATTTAATCTGCTCTTTGTTAACAGAAATGGCGGAGCAGTACATTTGGAAACAGTATGATTAGTATGCTTTTGTTCCAAGGAGAAAATCAATTTTCCGTTCACGGCTGCTCTAAGTGTTCACTTCCTATTTCCTGAACGCAGCCTTGATTGCGTTTAACCGCTATCACATCCACATTCTCTAGATGAGAGGTGATGATTAGGCTAGTCTGGTGTTTACTTAATGGACTCATTTCAATCAAGGCCTATTGAATTTTCGTTTGGAGAGTTGGTGATAAAATGTTTCCTGCATTTACAGACAGAAACACTAATATTACAGACCGTAAGATCTTTACATTAGTATAGCAACATACATGGTATCAACTCAAGAGAATCCTCGACTATTTTGAGTTTAACTAAAATAAAGTTTTATGGTCAGTTTACCCAAAATACTGTAAAAAAAATAAATACTGTATGCTATGTAATTTTGGTTTACCTTTGAGTGGCTTTAAAGATAGTGTGATAAAGATTTTTTTGCATAGAAAAAGCATTCTGTGTATCTGCGTATCAGATCTTTTTGAGATAGCATTGTTAATATCCATGTCTGCTAGCTAGTACAGGCTTTTGTTGGCACATTGCACATTGCACAAGTGTTTTACTGCTACTGAATGTTAATCAATCTGGCTCCATAGCGCTACTAGTGGTCAAAAACTTTCAGATCATCATTGTTAAAATCATCTTATTTCACTGTAACTCTGACAATATCATACCTTCAGAGAGTTACTGTGTATATTCTGTAACAGTTTGTTCCAGATCTTCCTTGAAGCTATACGATGTTTGCATTGACTGATATATTCAAACCCAAAAGTCTTGTGTATCATTATATACACATTTTCACAAATTCAGCAGCTACAATGTTTTTTTACAATAACAATGGATTAAATTGACTATGTGTAAAGTGTAAGGGATCGCTCGTAATGTCAATCGCACAGATAGTTATCGCCGGACGCTGTTCCCCTCAACTCTCAAGCTATCAGAGTTTTATAGCTTATTTTAGCTCAATGTTTAGTCTTTCTGCCCTTCAGCTTTACTGTTTTGGTTCACTCTCACTGCTCTCATAGTTTGTTTGTTTTTTGACAGAGAAGTGTTATAGGAAAAATGCTCTAAAAATCCACTGTATGTTACTTGCCCAGAACAAAAATAACTGGTGAAGACAGCAAAGCATTTAGCACCTAAAATAGCCAGATATTTCCCTCAGGAGTTGGTACAGACCAAAGACAAAGACACACTTAAACAGATTGAATATTAAACTTACAGGTGGACAGAAACGAGACTCCAAATGAATGAAAATGTTACTCCTTGTCTGCTGGATGTGTAGATAGGCGCGCTTGCCAAGTTCAACATATCAATTTAAAAGATGAAAATGTGCCACTGTTGTGTTCATAGGTTCTGCTGCCCCCAGGTGGCCAAAACAAGATCACTTATTGCAGGTTTAAAATGACATTTCGTAGGTTTCGGCAATGTCTGGCTGCACAGCATGAGTTTGTAATAACTGTCCCACAGGCAGGTTGCTGCTTTCTAAGCTGTTTTAATGAACATATTTATGGAGAGGAGAAATCAGACTTTTGCCATAAGTTACTGGCACAGACTAACATGACCATGCATCTCTTGAAAATGTATCAGTGTTATATAAATGTACCTGGGATGCTATAGTGTTTGATCCCCCAGAGGAAGAGAAAAACAACACTCCTACACACACATGCACAGGCACTGAGACAGCGGGGCCTTTCTCTCTAATTATGCTATTCCAGGAGCCATAATGATCACTCTCTCCCTTTTCCCTCTCACTCTATAAAAAACGAGGACTATATAGCATGATGTTCTCCATCAGCCAGCCAACGAGGGCCGGCGCTCACCCACAGCTGCTTGTGCCAAGCCACTACTGTCCTCCCCACATCCTCTCACCTCTCCCGTCCTCCTCTTGCCACCCATAGCTTCCCTTGAGCGGAACCCACAGTCTATACAAACACAATTGCCTGGCAACCGACTTTCTTCTCTGCGCTGTAGGTCATTAAGCTGCCCGGGTTGTGCTTGGTATTGATGTAACAGGATAGAAAATGAGGAATTCAAAACAAATGAGTGTTCCTGACAGATGTGGTGTTTTGGCTTTGTTCTGAGACAAAAGTTTTTTTTTTCTGGTCTAAGCTCTTCAGTGGAGGGGGTGGAGGAGAACTACGGCGGTTATGTAAGATCAAAGATGCCAGTCTGGCGTGAGTGTTAGCTGTGCCACTGAGGGCTACTGAGGACCTGTCAGCATGGAGGGGAGAGTGCAGGGTTAGCCCCTCTGCCCACATATGTCTGCTATACATGCTCCTGCATCACTTACAACTTGACTTGAATAAATGTCATGATTTCAAGTCTTGATGGGATTACTACCCTTTATACAAATCCATGCGTTACTTAAAGGCAGTGGCGAAGAGTGACTAAGCACATTAACTCAAGTATTGTGCTTAGGTACACTTTTGGGGTAATTTATAACAACTTCATGTCCACTATGATGGATTACAGAATTCAATGGGTCCAGAATCTGGAAAGATTTTCATATTGTGTGAAAATGAATGGAAACTAACAGATGCCAGAAACCGCAGAAAGAATAAATTCCACTAAAACACAAAACGGTTAGCTGTGGTGTAAACTGTATGTGATTTGTAGTAAATGGACTAAAACATGCAAAACTGATTAAGTCCTTCATGTAACTCAGGTATTTGTCTTTCACACTTACTCTGTATGTCCACAATACCCAACTCATTATTTCCTTTGCACAGCTCCTATGTCAGGGGTCCTGTTTGCTCTGCAGCTCAAGGAGGCCCAAAAAATTTGACCTGGTGTGTGTTTACAGTCAGCAGGGTCACAAAGGATGGTCTCTGTGGTCGTACCTTCACATTGAGAGCTCCATATGCTCCGGGGATCTCAGGGACGAGAGCTTTCAATTGCAGCGCCGTTGAATAAGCTCTGACAGGGCCTGTAATCAGCAGGCATATAGAAGATGTGTCTGAGATAAGCTGCTGGACAGTTGCCCCCGACCACCCATAACCAACTAGACTTCAGGGTCACATAGAAGTGCACAAACATACTCATGAAGCCTGGCTTGCTGGCTGTGACGGTGGTCTAATTGGGAAAGGACAGGGTTAAAAATAGCACGCGGTGACGCTGGTATCTCATAATGACATCCTGGCTAGACCAGAAGCTAGATCCGCTCACTGTTCGCTCCACTACACTTCTGACATCGCCATGAGGGAAATTTCCAGGGGAAAAAAGTGCACCACTTGTCGAGAGGTATTTGGTGCCGGTGCTAAGTATGGGTTTTTTTTTGAGTGCACCATTTGCATTCTTTTTCTGAGCTGAGGACACAATGCGCCAGCACCGCTACCACACCCTGCTGAGGGAAAGCAGGGAAAAGACAGCTGCAGGTCCTAACATACCTGCAGTCCGTGACAGACAAGGTGCCCCCCCCCCCCACACACACACCATGAGATTAAGAGCAGCTAAAGATAAGAGCATACAGGTGGCAAATGTTCATTTCATGTTACTAGGCCTTGAGTTGACTTTTGGCTGCCTTTGATTCACAAATCTCTTACATCAATCTTGTCTTAGACACCTCTCATTGTCTGTGGCCCAAAACAAACTAAAATGAAATGTATTTTTTGCTAAGAAATCAGTATATATATATTTCTTGCAGTTTATTTTGACTGTACATATTTGGTCAAAACTGAAATTACCAAAATTCTAATTAGCGAAAGGGAACTGTTTATTTTTCTAGATTTGTTTGCCCTTGCTTCTGTGATTTGAGCACTCTATACTCCACGTTGTGATTCGAACCACAACGTGCGGCATGCTGAGGTTACTGGACTAAACGTTGCTTTGAGTTTTGTCAGCTAAGTCATTTTCCATCACCACAACTGGACTTATGAAAGAGAGACAGCTAATGCAAGCTGGACTCCCCCTTTTCTATAATTTTACTCTTCTACATTTACTTCCACTTTCACCAAAACGCTGTGATTTTCACAGAGTTTTACAACAATTAATGGGTGAGCATCTGTGAACCAAGCGGTGATGTTTAACCCGCAATAGTCTAGGGCTTATGGGAAATTATGTTTGTTTAAGGCTGCCAAAAACACAAATACTGAATAAGCAACAATATGGTTCTTAAAAATGTTCTATTTCAATATGAAGTGAAACACACACACACACAGTTATTTACATTATTACAAACAGCCTGATTTTGAATGAGGTTATCTTACTTCTGTAGCAGCACGCAGAAGTTCTAGTTTCACGATGGCAAGGATGCGTTCCAGTCATCAGCGCACCACTGCAGAGCCCAGACGCTCAGATGTCAATTAACAGCTGATATGGGAAATGCCCATGCAGTGGCTTGAACCTTATATACGCTGTTTTAACAAATATGTCCAATAATAAGTTTATTAAAAATAGAAAATATTCACAATAGTCACAGCACATCAAAGATTATGTTCTATTACACATAACGTAAGTGGAATTCAAATTTTATTTACTTTGGTAAACAGTTAAATTAAAAAATATATAATACAGGTAGTGTGCTCATTTCCCATATCATTAAAAACAGTATAGTTTGCATTCTTTCTGTGGTTTGTTGGTTGACCTTTGTTTAGAGGTCAACAGGTTTGCAGACAGATTGGGAGCTGCTTATATAACCTCACAGCTGCTGTTTGAGTTTACTGCGTAGGTGCTGACCTGTGAGATAGTAGGTGAAAGATCCCAGCGGAGGTGTGAAAATATCTGAGTGCTCGACGAGAGAGAGGGAGACAGAGGGAGAATGTTTGAGAAAGCAAAATGCTTGTTGTGATAAACCAGGCTAAGTTTTACTGTGTGCGTGCAAGTATCCCTCTGAGTTATATGTGTGTGTGTGTGTGTGTGTGTGTGTAGCTTTCTTGACAACAGCACCCTGTCATTACCCTTGACTGCTGATTACTGGTGCTACATGGCCTGTGGAGGTGCACCTGGGAAGCTGCTGACACCTGCTCAGGTCTTAAATTGGTTTAAAGGCTTCTGGATCGTTCCCTTGTCCAAGTCGTGCTCACCAGACTGCTCGTTTCCATGCTTTATAATGTTTTTACACTTGTGAATCACCTTGTAAGAATGCTTTACCCTGTTCTGAAAACTCTTATGTAATCGCACAAGGACAGCATGTCTACAGGATCTACGCCTGTCACGGCATGTTGCTGAATGTTAGTGTGTGCGTCTGTATGTGTGTGTAATGGCTGATAACCATCATCACTTCTAATCTACATCTCTAAGAGTGATGGATGTGGTTGAAGATCAGCGATTACATGCTCTAATGTTGACTGTTATATTACATGAACACTTTTCTATAATGCATTGTACATTATACATATAAAGTAGACCCTACCAGATGCACATTAAAAAATGAATAGAAGTCCATAATGCAGTTGTAGTAGCAGAGAAGGGTCTGTTACATGTGGCCTGCACCAGGTTTTAGCCACACTACTTTAGCCACATGGTCTTAGGGAGGGCAATGTCGCTCGGTTGGGCCACCACTTTGGTCAAGACTGAAATATCTCAAAAACTACTTCATGGACTGCTGTGAAATTTTGTACAGACATTTATGGTCCACAGAGGATGGATCCTAATGACGGTGGTAATCCTTTCTCTTTTTCTCTTGCGCCACCAGCAGGTTGACATTTTTTGCTATTTAGTATTGGATGGATATCTATGGAAGTTGTTATAAATATCAATTATGCTGAAGGATGAACCCTAATGACTTTAGTGATTCTTTAAATTTTCTTCTAGTGCCACCAGCAGGTCATGGTTTTTACTTATCCTGTGAAATATCTCACCATCTACTAGATGAAATGGCATTCATTTTTGTGCGGACATTCATGTTCCCAGAGGATGAATCCTACTGACTTTGGTGATCCCCTGACTCCTCCTATCGTGCCACCATGAAGTTCATATATATATTCATTTAGTTCAATATTGGATGGATTGCCATTAGAGGTCTGTTGTATTGTATTGGTTTTAAATGGCTCATTAGGGAGCTGATCAGGGAATCACAGTGCAAGGAGTGAAATGGCTTTAGTGTATGTAAAACCCCCGGCAAGTTTACTTACAGTATTTTCATGTTAAATGAGGGTTGAAACATTAGGTAAACTAAATGCTGCTGGCACAGTCAGTTCAAGGATCTGAGCCTAGCTGGAAGTGTCGAACTTAGATCCTATCTTAGCCTGTCTGTTGTTTGTTGTTTTTCTCTTTTATTGTTTTTATTTGTTTTATTTCACTTTTATCATTTTTATTAGCATTTTATTTCCATATCTCTATTTAGATTTTTGGTGTATGGTCTCCCATTGTTTTACTTACTTCATTTATATTCCTACTGTGTTTTAAGCTGTATTAGTGCTCCCCTGTAAAGCAATGTATTAACTTGTATGAAAGGTGCTATACAAATCAAGTGTAATTGATTGACTGATAAAAAAGACAAATGGAAACATTGTGCTACTTTAAAATGTAGAAAAGCATGATCAACTATAGCTATAAGACTTAAAGAAACAGATTGTTGTAATAAATATTCATCCTGGGACTAAACTGAATCATTTGTCTGACAGTATCAGCTAATACAAATCCAAAAGACAGCACTCTCCTGTCTTCTGTTGACAAGTAAAATAAGTGCATGTCACTTGTTTTTGACATACTGGTGAAAAAGGTTAGAGGTCAAGACCATAAGAGAAAACCCTCTAACTCTGCACCTTTGTGTGACAAAACAGTAGATGATGCCGAAGGCTTTGCTTTGAAAGGTTGCACATTCTTTTTCCTGTCCGTTTTTTTTTCCTTCGGCAGAGCTGATTAGAGCCAAGCCTGAGAAAGAAACTGGATCGCTGTCTTCTCTCTCTCGCTTTATCTTTGTCTGGTCCTCGCTTCGTCTCCTAGCTGCCTGCCAGACTAGTGAGTTGAACATGTTGTAGATTCAACATAAATCCTGCCTCCGCACTCACATACATATGGGCTTGGAACAGGGGAGTGTGGATTGGCTCTAACTTTCAGAATGAATCTCTTGATTTCGCAACAGAACAAATTCTGTCTGCAGAACTTCTACCTCTCTACTCACCTCAAACCTCCTATTTAATAATTTTGAGTTTTTGGTGACTGTTGATTCCTATGCTGGACCTCTGGTGATTTATGTCCTCTTCTGCAAAGTCAAAGGCAGCACAGAGCTTGAGAGGTGAAAGGCTACTCCTTGTACATACACAAGGCAGCCCCCCACAGCCCCCACCACTTGGCTAACCCTGTTCTCCAAAATGGCCTGTTCCATATATCATCTGTGCACCACCTCGAAAGTAGGTCAATAAAAGAGAGTTTGGACTGCAGTTCTCAGAGGAGAAGAGAAGAAGAGCCTCTAACCTATCTTAGTGTGGCATAAACTTTTTTAGGCCATCCTCTGCATGAAGAAAGAAGAAAACATTCTTCACTCACTCGACTTCTTATCCAAAGTTTGTTACAGTACCACATTTATGACACAACTGTCACAACTGTCCACTGAAAAACAGCTGTAGAGAGCCACAAAACAAATGTATTGTGTAGTTGCATGTGTAACATGTCATTTTATTTTTGCATTTCAGACACACAGAGGCAAAACATCTTTTCACTTTTGCAGCTACTCAACCAGTCTTGAAAACAACTGCCTGCCTTGTGTAGCTAAAAACTACGCTATGAGAGTGGTGAGAGTGAATTAAAACATTTAAACATTTACATATACATTTACAGACCGGACTGCTAAACGATGAGCTGCCACTTGGTATAGAGCTCTGTAAAGCTAAGGGAGCTGCAGATTTGGAGTGACGTCTTTTATATTGTCACGTTGTTTTCACTTTGTCATTTGATACATTGTTATTGTAAAATATCGGTTAGGTATACAGGTACAACCCATTAGAGCTAAGCTTGACCTTGCTGATTCTGTCTCATGCAGCTCCGTTCAAAGTTCTCCAGCCTGGACGGGAAGAAAGCACCACCAGCTCTCACATGTCTGACGGTCTGCAGGATCAGAGGCCTTGGACGAGAGGAATTAAAACAAAAAAATGAAGGGATGAAAGAGGGGAGAACATTGGAACGACATGGGGAAGCTGAGACACATCACACATGCAGACATGTTTCCACCCATGCATTCCTATTAAATGAAGGCCAAGCAGGAGTGTTCGTCTCACACAGGGAGAGCTGTCAATCATGTTGTTCTTTGGCAGCAGTTAGAAGAAGCATGAGTAGACAGATCTGCTTTTACTAAACAAAAAAATATATAAAATTAACTCGCTCACCCCCGCTCGCTTCTGGCTCTGTTTGGTGAGTCATCCCTGACACAATAACATTCAATGAAACTGATTTAATAAAGAGAGAAAAAGGGAAAGAAAAACACCAAAATGACACAGGGAGAAAGCTGCTTTGCAAATGAAATGAATGATCACTGAAAATTTCACTCAAATGTGGGAGTATAATAAAACTAACAAGGTCGGTTCTTCTACAACCCCTGGACATTAGTTATGTGTTTTATCTCAGCACTCTGTGTATCACATACGTCTTTGCATCCCTTCCTGAGTGTTGACAAGGTGAAAAGAGAAGCTTTCGCAGAGGCCATCTTTGTTGTTTTAGGCTCAAACCTGATTGGTGCTCCTTAATGCGGCTTGGAGGAGATGAGGAAAGGATGGAGGGGAGAGGGGAGGAAGTGGGGGAGTGGAAGAGCGGGGAGGCATGCAGGTCCCATTGGGCTTTGTTGTTAAAAACACACATCTTCCATCTGGGCCTTATTGAACAGAGAAACCTGAGTATCATCCCAGTTATGCAACTCAGTTAAACCAAACTTAGACCTCTGGGTAGGAGAATCATGAGGAAACATCTTTATATGAGGTGATCATCCAAGGGGTCATGTATCGGAGAATCACTGGTTATTTTGGGGGGGATGGGTGGGAGATTTAGTGTCCTGTTTGGCTCTGTGGGTGAGCTGATGGGCAATAGCAAAACGTTATGGGTCTGGAACTTTTGGACATGCATACAAGGTCTTAAATTTTGGGTCAAGTGTTGATGTTTTTGGGTCAGAGAAAGTGTTTAGAGACCAACCAGAAGACTACATTGGGAACCCTTTCCACAGGCCCCAGGAAGCGACAGAAGAGGTAGATGTGTTTTTAGGTCTGAAATGAGTTCTTCCTTAGTGGCAGTGGGTTTATTGTTCTAGCGAAAGGGGAGAGGATTGATGCCTATAGGTAGCAGGGGAGAAAGCCGTGTGCAGCCCGAGTGTCTGGAATGCATTACATATCCGTCTCCCAGTCGAAAAATACCTCACCTCACAACATTGCACTCCCCATGTGGTCCGGCTCGCTACACAGGCTTCATGTTACGGAAGGATCAAGGAATCGCACGCTAACAGGCAGTGGAAAAACAGGCGTTTGGTTCCGATCTTTTAAGAGTTTAAATGGTCGGAAACATCTTTGATGCTAATGGTTTTTCATGACTAGATAGTTTTAGCCTCAGAACCTCAGCTTACTGAACAGATAAATAGTTTTGAGCAAAAATAATATTTCTTAATTATTAGGAAAAGAAAAAATCAACTGGAATGTAAATATACAATTGACTGTCAGGATTTGTGGTATTCCTCAGTCATTAGTCAACCATAAGAAATATCTAAAAAGTCACCTAGCAGATTAACAGATCAACTATATAATTTATCGTCTTCAAGAAATACATAATTTCAAGACATTTTGGGCACTTGATTTTTCTTTGATTGCAGATATTGCATATTTTTCCATACACTAATAAATCCATGTATGTACATTTACATATACAACAGTGTATATTAATTAATTCTACTCTCTGTTCACATTGATTCTCAATGCATCTTGATATCCTACTCTGACTCTGTTGTTGTGTCACAGTAAATGCATTTACTGTTATGTGCATTTTATTGCATAAATGCAAAAAAGTAAAATTTTTAGAAAATCCTCACTTACAAGTTCCTTACAACCTACCGATTGAATAGGTGGGATTCCAAGGTAACAAGCTCTTCCCTCAGGCCACGAAACTTCAACCAGGCTTTATTTTTATATTGAAGGTTGTCATGATCTGTCTCTGTGAAACCCCACATGATGGTTTAGCCAGCTGCCATCATTTTTCTCAATGAAAATTTACTATTACTTACTTACTGTAATTTAAAAAGAAAAAGGTTTCCATCTCCTTGCAGGTTTCTGCTATTTTTGTATCAAAATCCTCATAAAATGTAACACTGTATGAGAACTGGAAATATAACTGCATTACTTAAAATGGGCAAAAGAAATAGGGCAGTGTGACAGTGTAAAGGAAAAGGAACAATGAACCAACAGACAATCACAATAATTTAACATTATGGGAAATATGGTTATTTGCCTTCTTTCCACAAGTAAGATGAAAACATACAGTAGATATCGACGATTAGGCTAGCTTAGCATAAAAACTGAATGAAGGGAAAAACAGCTAGCCTCAGTTCAAAATGATATTGGTGATATTTTCTAACTTTAGAGAGAGCCAGGCTAGCGTTTCCCCCCTGCTTCAAGTCTTTATGCTAAGCTAGGCTAATTGCCCTCTGGCTTCAGGTCTGTAAAAAAAATTACGAACATGAGAGTGGTTTTGATCTTCGGCATTACTACACTTACCAAGGTGATGCAATGAAGATTTGTGCTTTATTTGATCATTAAGAAATGATCATGAAAGAGAGAGAGAAACATGCTTACATGCATGGGCATACACAGTGTTCACCTTCCATGCATCTTCTAAAACAAACACCCATTTACACAGTCAAGTGGCTGTATTGCATCCATTTACTGCAGTCACTTTGGTTGCCTTCTTTAGACCCTAGGAAGCAGAAGGGTGATAAAATGCATATGAAACAAAAGGCAAAGAGAAGTTTCAGATTTATCTTCACAGTTAACTGCTGTGGTCCCCCACATACATTTTATATTAGACTGTGTATAAGCACTGGTGCCAGTGGTTTAAGACAGAGCAGTGCAAAAAATCAGCTGTATGCCAGCTGTGATCCATGATAAGGAAAGGGGATGCTTTGGAGAGCTACCTGGCCGGGCAGTCTCCATCTCCCCTGGCATTTCTGGAATCCCTTTGTACACAAACACTTCATCTCAAGCCAGTAAAGTTACTCTTTTACCTCCTTTTGCCTTTCCAAACTGATTTTATGGCTATCTGGAGTAAAAAAAAAACCCTCCAGCTAAAAGACTGGTGATTTCAGTTGAGCCTTTAAACCGTTTATCACACGACCTTTGTTGCTTTTAATGCCCCTGCATGCACGTGCTGCCTGCTCCACGCTATATGGCTGGGTTTAATGACGCTGTACAGTATCTCCAAAACTGCATTTATAAAAATATGCTGGCTTTCAGACACACACGCACACACACACACAGACACACACACACACACACAATTCAGCTGAGCCCCATCTGTGTAATGTATAGGCTCATTCTAATCCAAACACCCTCTTTGTGGCTCAATCAGTACTCATATTGAGTGCCAATTCATTCTTCAAAACATGGGGCCCAACATGATCTAAAGGTTACCAGCCTCTTTTGATTTATTATTGTGGAAGTGATCAGGCATAAACACACACACACAGACACACTGAAAAACATAGACACACAATAACCACAATCCCAAAATGCAGCTGCACATACGCCATGTCAAAGGAGGTCTCAAATGAATTGGTCAATTGTTGGTAATCATGAGATCTATATTTTCCCCAAAGCACTAACAATCTGGCACGCATTAAGCTGTCCAGGGGTAAAAAGAGCCCCAAATCGCAGGACATACCTTAAAATGGCTGCCCCGTCCACATGTTGCCTGGAAGTCTGTCAAACTACAAGACAAAAGCCCCCTCTGTTGTCTTTTGAAACGCAGCCTCATTTTGAATTGGCCGTGCCATTTTAGGGAGACTATCTGAAGAGCATCCAGATGTCAGAAGACTCAAGTCGGAGCAGCAGCCATCGACTGTGGGCATTGAGTTATTATTACACAGCTTTGGAAATTGCTCCGTTATTAAAGCTGCAAGCTTATTTTGGGCTTCAGCAGAACTCCATGTCTTTGCCACAACAGAGCCAAGTGTGCGTGAGAGTGAGGGACTGCAGAGTACATCAAAAGAACAATGGAGGCTCTTTTTTTTCAGACTTGCACATTCAAAGTCCACTAATGGAGGAAAGGAAAAGGTGAACAGGTGAAACAGTTTTGTGATGTAGACGGAGAGGTTACGCTTGAGCATATAAAACATTTTGAAATCCGTCTGTCAGTAGAACTCCATTTGTACAGTGAGTAACACTGCCTCCCTGTGAGCCCTGATGAGCACATTGTATTCGTGGCCTGGACCTCCTGTCTTCTGCATTCTTCTCCAGTGTCATGTTACAGGATCTGTCTCAGCAGGGAGCTCACTGGGTTTCCAAACAGGCTTTTAATTGGCTTTAATTGCTTCATTGTTGTTACTTAATGAGCTGTGCCTTCGGCCGTGCTCTGCGCTCACCAACAGAGATCTGGAACTGTGTCAGACACATATACATTAACAAATGTGCTGTGCAGAAAACTGGACACATCCGAGCTAAAGCTGTGAAGAGATTTGTGCACCAGAGGTGTTAGACATTTGTTACCAACAGATGAGGTCATGTTCAACATTGACCGCCAATGCTTCAGTATTTTATCTGATCTATTAAGCATAATATGGAATTATATGAAATTAATCACAGCCATTTGAGTTATCACCTGACTCTTGTACAATATAAAATTGTCTTTCATGAATTTATGGCTACAAAAAGTTATTCATTTAGAAATCTGGTTGGTTTGGATTTTAGTGAGTTGCATGTTGTAGAGGTATTCCACCTTGGGTGTCAGGACCAGCTAAATGTCTCACAAGACTGAAGATGAAAAGAATAAGAAGCTGCCTTTTCTCTTATATTGGCCAAAAATGATTTATTTCATTTATCCAGTGAAACATCTCAACATCAACATGATGGATTGGCACAAAACTGTGTACAGACATTCATGGTTCCCAGACGTTATAGCACCATCTGCAAAACTAGTGACATTCCCATTAGCCTCAGTTGTACTTTGTACTGTGTTTAGCGCTAACAAGCAAATGTGAGAATGCTAAAATGCTAAACAAAGAAAGCAACCGTGGTAAACATTGCCTGCTAAATATGAGCATGATAGCATTGTCACTGGATAGTTTTACTTCTTCATCCTTCTAAATTGATTAAAATGAAACAATCTGAGAATACTTTTTGGTTGAACTGCTCACCACTCAAAACACATTCTACTTGAGACAAGGGGTTGTGAGTAGACATTGCTTTTAAAGTGGTCCCAGACCAAAAGGTTGTAGACAATTTGCGTAGGTATAGGAATGTTTTCTTCAAACCGTGTATCTGCTATCTGCTTCGGATCTGTAGAACCTGTGTTTGGCCAATGCCTTAACCAGCACACTGGAAAGGTTTTTAAACCCAAACAAATGTGGAGATATCATACCAATGTGACGTCCAGGGTCTCCACCATGAACATGTACAATAACAATATGACAGCGTGTTGGCAGTTATGCAGCACAGGAATCAGTACCATTTGACAGAAATGTTTGATACACATTCGCTCAGTGCAATATTGATCTAAACCACTCAAGTCTGATTCAACCAATTCAGCTGCTTGTGGGAGAATAAACTGGGGCAAATTTACATCTTTTCAGAGTGTGTAATATCCTGCACTTTTGAGGGCATAATCGTCTATTTCTGAATATTGGAGCACAACCTAGATAATGTTGGTCTGGCCACAAAATGGGGCAAAGTCCTTACTTGAGCTTAATCTTTCCCCAATTTTCACATAAAACAGTGTCAGCACCTCTCAACCATCCCTAAACCTCTCTGTCCCACCTTTTCAGTCCGAGCTGCCCAGGTATCACTCAACATGTCCCGGCTTTATCCCCCACCTTCAATTTGGCTTTATTGCCGACCTGGAATGCCTGGTATGTCCACAGGCTCACCATCCTCGCCATATCCACACAATCAACAATGCAAGCAGATGCCACATGCCCTGTACCTATAGATTTCCACAGAAAATCGAATGGCAGGCCTGGCATTGATATATGCGGACATGGTCAGATAGGGTTTAACCAAACCTCTGTCTAGGCCCCAACTCCAGGGCCTTGTCTGTCACTGGGAGCAGGTGGTGCCTGGAAGCCAAGTTCCAATCTGGGATTTCACCTCTGCTCACTCCACCTCCCGTGCATACCCAGAGACCTCTCCTTTGTGTCGGGTGGCACTGAGGAATCATGTTGCGTGTTTGGAATATTCATGTAGCGCCAGTCTTGATGAAAAGACACATTCTTCTTCGGTAGCTCCCACCTTTTCTGCTGGGGAAGTGTGGAAGTGGGCTCGCCGAGGGGCAGAAACAGATCCAGCCTGTGGATGCTGGGAAAGTGTGTCAGGATCTGAGAGTCAGATGTCCCAAAGAGGGGGAATTTGATTGAATGCATACCTTTAGATGCATGCTCATGCACATGCACACACACACACACAAATGCAAAAAAAAAAGTATTTGCTACATACACATGTGCACACATATTCATGCTTTGCTTGCTGGAAATGATGGATGATTTGCATGAAATTCTCCTACACTTCGCAGACCTTTACCTCCCCTACATCACCTCTTGTGGGAATAGGTGGAGGTCCTCTTACATTTTAGCTGTCTCATGGGAAAGGTAAAAAAAAACAAAGAGAAAAAAAAAAAGGCCCAACATATGGTGCACATACCGACTTAGCTCGGAAGTTTACTGTCCTAATAATATGGCTAAACAGATGCCAAGTCAAACTAAGCGCTCTGGCCCTCCTCCTGTTTTGAAAGACAAACAAGGGACATGCGCTTGCACTCATCTGTTGATTGTTCAGCAAATTGAGGGTGAAGTGCCAGGAGTTCTATCTTATAAATCTGGGAGAAGTTTACTTTTAGTTCTTTCTCAGTGAGATATACAGAATATGTGAGTTCATTCTGGGACACATTGACTTTACCGTAAACAGCAATACAATCAGAATGTAGAGGTCAGCTTTCTGTGATTTTAATAGTTTAAAAAAGAAAAGTGGATCAATTTTATCAAAATGAGAAATAAAGCATATGTAAGGAGTAGAGATGATGATACATAAAGATGAACAGAAACTGGAAACCAAGCTGGAGGTTGATACCTCTCGAGAGTGGTATCAGAAAGAGAGATCTTTGGGGAAGATACACTTTCTCTGTTGCGCAGCTTCGTTTGAGTGTTTGTTAATACATGTGTGCATTCTTGTGCGTGTAGACAGTGTCCTCACAGCACCTCGACAGCTTTGGGAGGTGCTCGATATGCTCTTTGTGCACCGTTGACTCTGAAAAGCGCCACTTCAGTGGAGTAAACCTAGCCTGTCATTAGCGAGCATGGCATGGGCATGTTGTTAAACCATTAGCAAAGAGTAGAGCTACAGAACCAGGCGCTGCCAAGAACAGCACTGCTGTGCCACGAGGACAGCGGAGGAAGAGAACAGCCTGTTGCAGTGCCTTCTATATGTGGGAGAGATATTCAGTGGGCCTATGGGTGTGCAACACATTTCACACTCATTTTGCAAATTGTTTTGCATGGGAAGTTTGACGCTTGCTCCACGAAAATTGGTCAAACTGTAATTCCTTCTTCTCTGTAACTATTCTCGCTCTCCCCCATTCTCCCCATTTTCAAACCACACACTCCACATTGATTGACGGCCCATTGGACCCTTGTCTCCTACAGCAGCCGCTCAACATGTTTCACAGGGTTGTGGGCGACATGGCGAATACGGACGAACGCACTTGTGACGCAGGCTGGCCAGGGGAACTGTTGAGTCGGTGTATCTGAATTACAGAGTACGGATGATGGCGCGCTGCTGCAGCTAAACCACCTCGTTAGGTCGTGGTGACTGCATTTAGCCGGCATTTCCCCCCTGACACGTCCAGAGAGGCCGCATCAGACATGGTGATTAACTGCAGAGTAAACACGTCCATCTCTGAGATCTCAGGTCTATGCCATGCAGCGCAGATGGCCACACAGTTTACTGCAATAGCCAACCAAGAAACACTGGAGTCCCCTGTAAGTAATAAACCATGCTTCCAAGATTCATAACATTTGGTCAACACTATGTGGCAAAACAGAAACAGAATACAGTATGTTGTAAGTTTGAGTTCACTTGAAGTTTAGTATGATGTTGCTTCAAGTGTTTGAAGCTGCTGCGTCCAATAATTGAACTCTGTCTTTGTTGAGGCAGACAGGAATTTAGTTTTTGACCTATCTCGACAATTACCCTGGAACTTGCAGAAATAACAGTAACGCAGCTATGTAAACTTTTCAAGATACATTTTCCTCCAAAATAATGAAAAATTACTTTGAAACATAGTTCACAAAGCAAATATGCATGAAGGTATAGTTTAAAATGTTCCTTTTCTGAAAAAAAAGTCAATTGAGAGTTCTTCGTGTCCCTCATCGGAGACTGACTTGGCCAACAGAGTAGAATACCACTGCAGAAAAGCGTGCAAGGGCTGGATTAATTATTACAATATCTGCAGCAAAGCAGGGCTAATTTGCTGCACACTTCATTTGGTTTTACTACCCCTTGTCTCATGGGGTGTTGTAACAGTTTACTCTCGTCTGGGGAAATTCTTTTACCCATTTACTGAAGGTCTGTAGTCAGTGGCTTGATTTTTACTCGGTGAAGCCTCTGCCAAGGCTTCACTGAAGAGAATTAAAAAGAAAGAGGGAGAAAGGCTGAGAACACTTTTTTTCCACTTCATGTGTGTTTGCTGTACTGTAAATGCCACACCCTTGTGTTTTTTGTTTTGTTTTTGTACGCAGAATGCTTGTTTTTAGTGTATCTTGTGCTACTGTGTGATGCAACATGTTGTGAAGGTAATTATTCGGAACATTTTCTGCAGTGTTACCTCCTCTAGACTACCTTCGTGCTGTTGTGTGGGTGGATTTGGAGAAAACATGTAGTCATGGTGTCAAGGTCATGCTCAGGTCATGGATGCTGCGGAGAGAGGAGACAGAGGTGTTGGGAAAGAGCTCTGCGCCGCAGGCTATGCGACCTACCTCTGGAGCTGCAACTCAGCTTCGCACAGACAGCTGTAGACACCCTGTCTGGATGAACAGCTGGCCAGGATGTCTGGGAGAAGAGGAGGTGGGGGGGTGGAGAGAGAAAGAGATATGAAGATAGAGAAATAAAGGAAGCGAAAAGATAGTTGGACAAGAAAGGGAGAGGAAGGAGAAGTAGACAGAGGTGACAAAAAGTAATAGACATTGTTCAATACATCCAGAAGCTCCAGAGAGGGGCCTCTGGGTGGGAAAAGAGGGGTGGAGAGTCATAAATCTGGCTGGGCTTGGCTGTCCTGACTGCCTGGTTCCACACTGGGTTTGTTCAGGTGGCCCGCTCCATCAGCCTCCTCCTGCTGCCGCCGCTGTCTCCTGCTCAGTGTGCTAAAAAAGCCCCGCTGAAAGAGAAATGTTTCAGAGGGAAGGAAAAGAAGCACTTCATGGTTTTATGGTTTCCTTGTCTCTGCAGGCACACTCACAGAATGAGTGACATGGACTAAGAAGCATGACCTGTGAGCAAAGGTTTGAAAGACAAAGAGAGTTATGGGCTTGAACTTGGTACTGTGAACTATTTTAACTTTTATTGTTCGGGAGGATTGGTGTACATACTGCCTACTTACAGATATATTTATGCTTGCAGACCTATGCACATACTAATAGAGATTTGGATACCACAATTTTCTATTGTAAGAGCAATATTCATGTTCTAATTTTGCCATGTAGTAACAATACAGTCAAATAATGGTTTACTCATATACTGTATATTTTAACAAGTTGGAATGAAAGAAAATCTTTTTCTTTTTTTGAATTTCTCCTTAAGTATAAAATGTGCAAAAACTGTAGTTTCAGCTTTCTTACTTCTTAAAATAGGGATTCTTTCAGTTCACTGTTTCTTAAAAGACACCACATGCAAACAAACTAATACGAAACACAAATAGAAATAAAAAAGGGAATCTTTCCAATGTCGAAGCAGCTTTTTTTGTAAACAGACATTTGTCTGCATAAATTTGAACTGGAGAATAAAAATAGCTCAAACATTCTCATAAAGGGGAAATGTCTGAACTTTAACAAATTTACATTCTCCAAATACCTCACATTGCCAAAAACTCCAAATTATACATCTTCGTTTAAATTTAGTTTAGTTGTCTGGAGTAGGATAAAGACATTTGTAAGACTGTAAAGTTGTTGTTTTATACATTTCCAGGCAGCAACATTAGTCCCTCTTAATGTTGGCAAACACAAATGTGTACCTATCGGAGTCATAACTGATCAGATTTAGTTAATTTTGTGATCCATTGAGCTTCATGATGCACCTGGCCCATATTTTCTGCTTTTATGTATGTTGTTGCACTTCTACCAGCCAGCATTGGAATTTAAACCTGCAACTCTTCAGCCAGAAGCTGGATTCTCATGAATCTGGAGGGGTCTGCTGAGTTCAAGTAGGGATTTTTCAGCACACAAAAGTGGAGCCAGAAAGTGGCCTCTTTATGGCTGAGGTCCAGAGACGCTGGCCTAGTGGGCAGACTGACAGTGTGAGACAATACGGAGAACAAGAAGCAAGAGGGGAATAGAAAATAGGGAAAACAGACATTCTGCGCAATTCACAAACACAAGAGGGTTTTTTTTGTGGATCCGTTATCACACACTCGTACACATCACGTGAAAACTCATACATGCATAATTTCTTTTACACAAACACGCAAGCTGAAGATTCACATACGGTATGCACTGAAACATAATGCGAGCGGAGCACCACATACTTTTCCACTTTGTCTCACGTGCTGGTGAGAAAGCGAGCGAGTGGGCTGTGTAGACAGGGCCCATTTTTCTCTTTTCCTGTGGTCAGAGTGTATGACTGGGGATTTATTTTCGCAGTTTTCTGGAGGGAGGTCACTGTTTTGCTGAATTTGAAACATTTGAAGTATCCGAGGCCCCTCATCCCTGTTCCACATTAAGAAATGGCCCATTCATTTGGACCTGTCAGAGTGCATAATGGTTCTCAGATTGTGTCTGCTTACTGCTCTTCAAACTGGGTCACACAAACACTCTAGCCCTTGATCTCATTATGTAATTTACCTGTTTCTGTCTCTCTCTGTCCTTCACTCACTCTCCACAAAAGGTCTTCATTGACAAAAAATGAGAGTGATTCACTAAAAGATTCGACAAATGAAATTAGACAAATGTGCTTCAAATGAGATACAGTATATGTTTGCATGTGGGAGAAGTTTCCTGTCAGATGAACCTTTTGGGAAGCGGGCAGATGAATAGCAAGCGGATATTACCTTGGGCTGGGCTGTTTGACACATGGCTGTCTGGGCTTCCTTTGCCTCCTGCAGGTAATATTTTACTGTAATTGCTATTGATAGATCTGGCTGAAGCTTAAAAGGAAGATTTCCAGACGCTCCTCTCACTGCAGGACAATTGTTCTGGAGTTCAAAGTGAAACGTTACCCCAGCGACTATCCAAAAAGACAGCGATTGCAAGAAATCCTGGCCCCCAGAAAGGAGGGCATTGACAGTTGGTGATAATTTGCCATCTACTGTGACACTGTTGTGCTGAGTTATAAACATTAACTGCTGATAGCCCCTTTTGTCTGTAAAGGTCTTAATCTCAGTGGCACTGACTCTGAGCTCATATTACATTTAGCGAGGTAAAATGGGTGTTTTGTGAGTTGAAAACGGGCCCAATTTGAAACAGACCCGCTCATTTTGAGCCTGGTCCACTTAAGATAATTGAATTTGACTTTAGCATTTTTCTCCGGTACTGGCTCGCTAGCTGCTACATCATTCACTTCACATTCAAACTGAGAAGAAGCGAAGTCTTCGTCCGCTTGCTTCCTCACCAGACCAATAATATCTGTTTCAAAGTCATGTGGAAAACCGCAAGGGTGGAAACACACACACACACACACACACACACACACACACACAGCAACACATTTGGCTCTAAAAAGACCAATAAACATTGAGGCCAGCTGCCCTTGAGGAGTGTACCAATTTAGAGAGGGCTAGTTCAGAAGTAGGCCAGATATTCTCAGCCTCACGCACACTTCCAACCCTCTGTCCACTAGTTTTTGTTTGTGTGCTTATATGACCTCTAAAATATAGAGATGGGACAGTCCTTTTCCTCATCAGTTCTTTTTAATATGCAAAAGAGGATCATTCTTTTTTTTTTTTCTATGCTAGTGGTGGGGCTCTAGGGATATCAGTGTTGGTTGGTCAGTCCATCATTTTGGCCCAGAATTAAATAGCTCAACTACTAGGTCTACAAGATTAATGGGCACAAAACAAACATTCGAGTTCCAAGACAATGAATACAAATAGTAGGTAATCCTCCAACTTCTCATCTAGCGCCACCTCACCATGAGGAATTAATTTTAACTTTGGTTAAAACTTTGAGCCATCATCAGGTCAAAATTTGAACTTTAAACTTTTACAATTCTTTGGTTTATGACCATTATGAGCATGTTAGCATCCTAACATTAGCATTTAGCCGCACTAAATGCAAGTTGAGGTGTCCTGTCAACAGTTTTACCGATGTCTCTTTCATAATGATGGCTTCAGGGGGTTTGCTACAAATTGGCATAAAGAATGACTTGTCACACTGTATCCAGCTTCTTAAAAGCCCTACACACCTATGGTCCACACACACAGGTGTTTTCACTTATTGTGCTTGATTAGCTCTTCTGTGTGTACAGCGTCTGCTTGATTGACTATTAATTTTGTCGCACCTGTTAAAGGGAAACTGCACCGCCTGCCATTAGGCTGTCTACTGAGTGTTGATGGTATATTGAGATAAGTCTCTGAAAAGTTAAATACAGTGGTTCCCAAGTTTTACAACACTGACTTTTAAATCAAATTGCTTCTCCAGTAGCATATAGTCAGCAATCTGTGCCATTCATATTTCATCGTCAGGTAGGCGAGGAGTGGTCCATGTCAACAAAGTACATTTTTTGGCTAGATAAAAAAGAATGGTTAACAAACATAAAGGTATGTGCATTAAAAGTGCCATCAGGGGTAAAATTCAATAAATACGAACTTGAGGTTGAGATAGAAGATCATGCAAAAATGTACTGTTTTTACAAGACATATCATCAAGAAATCCTTAGATATGCATCTCTTGCATTAACAACAACCCCATCATTTACCCAGAACGAGTGGTGACAGACTCCATTATGTTAAGTTAACAGGGGTTTTACTTCACTTAAAATGGGGTAATTAACAGCACACTAAGTGCATTGGCCCTTTTTATTGAGCCATGGCTAAGTGGAAACCCCTTTTACAGGAGTCAATGGTTCATCCCCGAGCTTTTTGGGGGTTGGCCAGACAACACAAGGCTACTGACAATGATGAATGGAGGCTTTGCACGCAGAGAGCCCCTCGCATCCCATCTTCGGCGGAGAACACAAACTTGTTCACCTCCTCGCTGTTTTCATCTCCATAGACTAACAACCATTAAGTCAAATGATAAAGGTAGGAGTTGACCAGAGGAGATGATGAAGTGGAAAGAGGTGGTACCATGATGTGTACAGGTGTGCAGGTGATCTCTTCTGCCTCTGTAAAGCACTGACCCTTTAACCAGAATATGTGTCAACAAGTGAGCTGTGTGTGTGAGTCACCTATTTGCTTACAGCACTGTGCGGATCTGTCACTTGTTTCTTGTGCTGACATGTGGTTTGTGTGTCTCTCTGTGTTTATGAACAAGTGTAGCATGTGTGCTGATTTATGTTTAACTTCACAGCTGCTGAAGGTGCCTCACTTAGTGACATGCAGCTCTCTCACACACAGAGCCGCTTGTTTTACTCATTAACACAGCATTACAGCATATGAAAGTCCCCCTTCTCAATGCACATGTATGTTTTTCTGTTCCCCCTATGAAAACATGGCTTTTCTGGCTGCCTGTAAAAAATGAAAGTCATGCATGCCCATGCCTAACTTCCCCCTTCTTGCACCCCCATCTCCACTAGCCTAATTAATTTTCCCAGTCAGGCTGCTTGTATGCGGGATAAACCATTTAATCACTGGTATGATCGTTGGGTCTGGCCATCATAGGCTGGTGGTGAAAGACATAGATAGAGGGTATGTGGGCAAGGCAGTGTACAGTAGATCGGGTAGTTCAGTAAGAGCTATGCAAGGTCGTTGTCGTGATTTGTCTGTCAGAGGAACCAAACGGAGCGAGGGGAGGCCATGCCAAACAGCATTCACAGATTGAACGACATCATGTGGGTACACGGTTGGTAGCCAAATCAAGGAGGAGGGGATAAGCCAAGGCGTCAAGGACACAGAGGGGTGGAGGTGAAGAAATTGAAGCTTTGCAGCATCCAGTGGTGGGTTTTCCTACACAATGGTTATTTTGAAAAAAACAAAAACAAGGCAATACTATTACTATGAAGTGTTGCACATGTAGCACAAACAATTAGCATTTCTTTATGATTTGATGCACTTAACAATATTGCATAAAGTACCAATTTATGGTATAATAAGTATGTTTACATACACACTAGTATTTATTTACTGTTTACTAGTTGATCAGGTTTTTGAAGCATCAGAGTCTATTCCATGTGTGGCCCATGATTTCAAAAACCTGGACAAGCACATATCCCGGTTTTGAGAAACCTGGGAATGTTGGACACACCTGCACACAAGTGATCAGTAAGGTGGAATTCCCATAAATGTAGGCGCTGTGGCGAAAATGCAGATTTTCCTATTAATTTGAACTGGGGTACTGTTGTTCTGCAAAGAAATTCGGTGAAAAGTTGAAACCGAGTCAACTTTTGGAGAAACACAACACGACGTCACGCTGCGGCAGCCAATCATGACAGCCATCAGACAAACGCCCAGGGGAAGAAGAACTTTGTGTACCTATAGTACTGCAGCTTTAGCTGTTTACCTTAATAATTAGCTGTTTACAGAGCAAATGTGAAGAGGAAGCAAAAAAACATTAAGCTGTGCAGTGGCTTGGCTTGTATCGGTCTTCAAACTGGGATTGGTAGTTAGAATCAGACACTCCCACACCACCGCACAACCTTGCGGGTGAATTGCTGCAACGCCTGATTCAGTGTGGAAACCAGGAGAAGACTCAAAACCGGTACTAATGCACTATTTAAAACAAAGGTACATGTAAACATACTCTTTGGTGACTTTTTGTCGCATAATATTGATGTAATTATGTAAGCCTTCAACACAGTGTCAACACATAGACATCCAAAGGTGTCTCTCTATTTTTCTCCATCTGAGATGACATAAAATGATTGAATTACATTGCAGTTGCTGACTGGGGTTGGTTGCCATTGTTAGTGCAGTAGGTTTAGCTGTTAGCCTGTTTTTCATGGCAACCAAGTTAATGTGGCAAGTGCAGAAACATAAATGATATTCCACTACCTAAAGAATTGGTATCAAATTAAATTACAGGGTTGTAGTTAAGGTGGTGAAATGACATCTGGCAGTGGCATTAAATTGCATCTGCTGTAGTGCTGGTCAATTTTGACACAGTGGAAAATATTACTCATTTCAATAAGAAAATTGTAAAAATCTTAGTCTAAAAGTTACAGGCTGGTTATGCAAATTAGCTGCAAGAAATCCCATTTTATTGTTTCTTCCAATACCACTGATAGTGGGTTCTGCCAGCCCGTTCTCATGCACTGGCACAGTGCTACTGCAGTATGGAGACAGGTCTGGCAATGTGAGACTAGTGTGGGTCTGGCTCAAGGGTGCAGCCGCCGCAGAGAATTCCCATACCTAATTCTTCACAAACTCCACATTTAAATCGCTTCAGCATCTGTTTTTTCCAGACTTACACAGCCTAAACAAGGGAGGTGACTTGTATGGAAAAGGGATGAGATCAGTCTCTCCCTTTGTCGTCCCTTGGGTGTCACACCATCACATGATCTTTGTTATGTAGCTCGAAATGCTCACAGACCCCGTTATACCCATCTGGTGCTCATGGAAGCCTTGGGGAGACATCTGAAAGATGGCCACACGACACAACACGCAGACCTAACCACAGAAGAACACGGGTGAGGACCTGGTGCATTTGGAAGAAGATAAAACGTGCATCTAGAGGAAGGCAGTATATTAAATAAAAGGAAGACAGGGGTCACATATGCTTGTGGAAAAGGAAGAATGCTGCCCTGAAGATCACAAGCAGAGAAATAATTTATCACTGCTCCCTCTATCATTTCTTCTGGCAGAGACAGATGGCCTGGAGTCAGATTGGATCACTTCTGGCTTTTTGGGGGGATTCTTGCCTGCTGTGTGTTTTGAGTATACACACATACACACATTCATTTACTCACACACACATACACAGGAGGAGACTGGCAATTAGCAGTGTCAGCTAAGTGAACATCTGCCTTCGATAATGAACTGACTTCATTTGAACATGTGATAATTGTAGAGACAGAACTCAACAGCATGAACTCATGCAAGGTAGTTAATCTTTCATCAAATCGATTAAAGGGTATATTTAAGCAGTTTTCATGGGATAAAGGATTTAGAGACACTTTGTTTGAGATAAATTGTAATCCATCATACTTAACGCCGGAAAAAATATTATTTCTTTTGGCTGTTTCCAATTTCCTGCCAGTGTTACAAAGGCAGCACTGTTTGAAATGTTGTGGTTCGGTAATGATGAGACGTAGTTTAGAAACATTTTGCACATGGGCCACCTACCTGCTTCATGTACACTACCGTTCAAAAGTTTGGGGTCACATTGAAATGTCCTTATTTTTGAAGGAAAAGCACTGTACTTTTCAATGAAGATGACTTTAAACTAGTCTTAACTTTAAAGAAATA